>APFE030941050.1:0-39936 GCA_000404065.3 Pinus taeda
GGTACCTGATATTTGAGAATTAATCAGCTTGAAGAAATCGATTGTACCTTAGTTTTCCTCTTGGTTGATTTACCTATCTATGTGGAGGAATATTTGAAAATTCTAAAACTTTCTCCATCACTAGCGTTTCCTTTTAATTCCATTTCAAACTTTTGATACTTTGGACCTGAGACTAACCTTTCCTTTAAAATATTCTTATATTTCTTGGTAACCCAGACCTACCTTATTTGTTAGAAAACTTTGATTGCTCATAATGTGGTTTAGTTTCTTTCTTCCTTCAACAATTTTTTTTGTGTAATTCCATCTCAGTTTTGGACATATCAAGGTTTGTCCTTAGAGCTATTCTTTGCTTCTAAACTATGGAAGCTATTTCCCAATCAATGATTAATCCATTCAAAACCTCTTCTTCCCTTTTTGCATCATAAATCTTGAGTTTAGAGACAAATTTCCTGTTTATATATTTTTATAATCATTTTTCCCTGTTTCTTGGTCAGTTATTGTTTCAAGAGGTTACTCTCATCTTCTAGCTTATTACAATTATTTTTCTTTTCTTCTAATTATTGTGCCAGATTATCTTCACTCTTAATAGATTCCTCAAACTTTTTACTTTGATAAACAAACTCTTCATTATCAGAGTTGTACATACCTTCTTTATCTCACAACAACCTCTCTTTTATTTTCTTTTTCCTCCTTCAGGTTATCTTCAATTCATCAAGGGCGTTGATGAGCTCCCCTTCAAGATCTACTACACTTTCATCTTCTTCTTCCTTGAGGTTTGATTCGTTCTTAGATTTATATTTATATTCTAATGCCATGAGTAAGAATTCATCAACCTCATCTTTTGGAGACTCTTGCCTATTTCCTTCTAATGCAAAACTATCCTCTTTGGAGTAGAGCCCATTTTTTCTTGAAAGGATTCTTCTTATGAGAATTCTGAGCTTTATCTCTGGGCTTTTGATCCTTTTCCTTTCTTGTCTTATCTAAATAAGGAAACTTGGAGGAAAATTTCCCAAACCTTCCACATTCAAAGAATTGGAAGGGTAGATTTCCCTTATACTTTCCTAAACCATGTTTTAGCTTTCTAGCAAACTAAGCCAACTCTTGATCAAATTCAGAGTTGGAACATTCTTGGTGATATTTGTGTTCCTTAGTCTTCATTGAGGCTTTAACTTCTACATCCTTTTTCTCAACCTTCTCTTTTTCTATTCTCATCTCATAGGAAGTGAGAGTTCCATGTAGCTCCTTCATTAAAAGAGACTTTAAGTTTGACATCTCTTATGTAGATGAGATGTTAGAATTAAATCTCATAGGAAGAGATATCAATACGTTATGGAAAACTACTTCATTCATCAGTTCTTCTCCAAATCCTCTAATCATATTTTCTACCTCATCAATCTAAGAAAATATTCTGGTATATTTTCTTCTTTATTCATTGTTAAGATCTGAAACCTCAAGCTAATGGCTTGAAGTTTGGCTTGCTTAGCTTTCTCATCTCCTTTATAACTATTCTAGAGCTTGTAGCATACTTCCTTGGCTGACTTACATTGAATTGCTTTTACTAGGTCATATTGATTAAGGCCAAAGAGAATTGCACTCTTTGCCTTTTCATTGTTCCCATAAACATTTTTATCATTTGTATTTTTAGGAGGCGTTTCTGCGACAATATAATCAACTAATACAAAAATCCAAGCATCTACACCTGGGGACATTCAATAGGCTTCCATACTGACTTTCCAAAATACGTAATTTGTACCATCAAGGACTGGTATCTTACTTGAATAAGCACCCTGACTTTCTGGTTTAGCCATGATGCCATATCAATTTACCTTTTAGTGGTAAAGTTATTCCTAAAGGAACCTTTATCTGATACCAATTCTTGGGATCATGATTTATGTTACACTAGAACTCACAGGTGTTAGTAAGCAAACACATTTCCAGAGCTAACAGATCCTCAAGCGATGGTTAAGCACATGTCATGAAACACAACAAGCATTTCCAAGTACAATAAGGGGAGCTATAACTTTACCACGATTGTTCACAATTATTTTGCAATATCATTTATTTCCTAAAATTCCCCTTAAAATCTAAGTGTTTTAGAATGGGGCTAATCATGGATATTCAAACCTAGGAGCCCAAAAGGCACCTTTGGAATACTTCATAAATAATTGGTCATCTCGAAAGAGTTTCAATGACTTATAAACATTCTCTATATGTAATTCCCATGCTTTATTGTAGACTATAATATCGTCAAAGAAGACTAGAAGAACTTTCATAGAAAGGCTTTGAAAATTTTGTTCATGAGGCTCTAGAAGGTTTATGAAGTGTAATAAATATTGAAAGTAATCATAAAAGACTCATATTGTCCTTCATATGTTTATCATTGAAAAACTTCTCTCCATGCTTTTCATCTAGTATATCATTAATAATTAGGACACTTGCACTAGGTTCCTGCCTTCTTTAATATCAAGACTACTACACATGAGTAAGGGCTTGTAGTAGGTTGTATGACCTTCACCTTCAATAGTTCTTGAGTGGTATTTTCTCTTATATTAGTTTGTTCAAAAGGGTGTTAATAAGAATGTACATCTTGTGGTTGAATTCCTCGGATCAAGGGAATGTTATGTTAGTGCTCTCTTTAAGAATGGACAAACTTAGTCTTTGGCGTTTGAAAGACTTGATGATTTTTGTGAAGGAACAATTGAAAATTTAAGCGTATTTATTATGTCAAATTATGGATTATCCATAACTTATATGGAATTAAATTTTCAAATAATTCTAGAGTGGCCTTTATTTAATAATTATTCCATACTATGGGCGTTGACTATTTCAAGGGACCTTACCAAAATCCATTGAAGGGTGTATACATGTCCCCATTTAGAGAAATTTATATAGATTTCTTTGAAATACATTATGAGTGATCACAATGTGCATAGACACTCTACCCCCAATATTATATCATAACCACCCATATCTATGTAAAATAAATGGGATTTGAGTTGATAGTCTCTGATATAGAGTTTGACATTTTCACATTTTCGCCCACAGTTCAATGTACCTCAATTAGGGATCATAATTTAAAATTTGTGTACTAGGTATAAAAAACAATGGGTTTATTCTACCACTCTCTTATGAATGAAAATATGAATACCAACACTATCAATGAGGACTACAACATTATGGAACTTGATGTGGCTTGTGAAGTTAAAATGTCTGATAATGCACACATAGAGATTAGGGATTCCTCATGGGGAAGTGGAGGTCCAATCTGTGCCTAAGCTTGAGTGCTGGTGTATACAACCTATAATGATGATGTTTATTTAATAGTTATGAATTTGGGTACGGCCTGAGTGGTCACAACAATTTGGAACAATTTATTTTCTTTAAACCTATACAACTTCATCTATTTTTTCTAACCCTCAGTGTCTTCTAAATGAGGCTTCCTTCCACGTAACAAAACTATTCAGTTGCAAGGAGGTTGTAAAACTCAGAAATGTAAATTACAAATGCACCACTAATGACAGGAATATTAAGGCATGGGATATCGAAAACACGAGTTATGGATGGAACTCATATTCATTACTTATCGAGGGAGGAATACATAAACCACCAATTATTTATCCAGTGATCGGAATCATAAACAATAGAGATGGAAATCACAAGAAAATGCATCAGCAGCCTGCATGAATTTGTGTTTGTTAATTAACCAAATGCTTAATGCACCTGTTATTTATCTAGGCATGGGAATCACAAATGCACTAGGTCTTAACGTAATCCAAAATTATCATTCATTAGCTTGAATCAAGTCTCTTGCGACTCCACAATGTTACCATCATCAAATGGAAAAAATTTCAACAAGTAATTGCAAAAAATCTAACGTATGGGTGATGAAACGGAGTGGCCTCAAGGGTTCTAAAGCCTCTAAGACCTTCGCTCACTTGATTTTAATGGATCTGAGCTATTTAAAACAATTTATAATGAATTACAGTAGTTTGAACTATGTCCCTAACAAGAACATGAGCGTCCTGCCCAACTATGAATTCATATTTACTTTGAATGGCATTTTCTCACCCGAATCACTCTCAAGTTTCAATGCCCATAATTGCTAACATAGCCATCGGTTACAGGGATAAAAATAACCATAAAAGAGGCTTGTCAAGTCTTGCAGCACCTCCCTATGAGACTAGCATAAAAGCCCATAGCTAAATTGTGTGGCCATCTAACTGATCTGTAAAACTTTACCATTTTCCTAGAGTACAACTCCTGACAAACGAAAAAAAAGTATACACAAATCCCTAACCATTTGACATGGAAACTACAGGCACTAATACATCTACATTCGTTCAGCAGAGGTCCGCAATTTTAAGCATATTTGATTCTATTTTATGTGTACTATTTTAGTTAAAAAAAAATAATTTTTGGTAGGGGTAATTTAATGGATTTTTTTTATTCCTCTTAAATTTTGCACACTCTGCTTTTATCTTTTACTTTGGGTATTTTATGAATGATGTATCAAATTTGTTTTTTAATTTAGATTATATATGAAATTAAAATATCACCACTTATCATTCATATATAAAATAAAATACACTATAAATAGATTTTATTTAGTTTTTAGAAAATAATATTAATTAATAATATAATATAAACCATAGTTTTTTTAATCCATTCATTTTAATTGAGTTTAAATGATTGTTTCTAACATTAGTTATTCTATGATTTTAGTATTTTGTTAAAAATATATCAAATTACTGTTTTTAGTTTAATATAAGTATATGACAAACGCATTTGGCATCTAGCCTTTAGTTTTTACTAGAGATGCATGGATCATTATATAAACACAATGCAATCTTTTGGGAAGTGCATTCAAATGTGGAACATTACTATGGAAGCCAAGTTAAGCATTGGTTTTAGACCTTGCATGTACATTTCATGGATTGTTGTAGTAGTGACATAACAATAGACTAGGTCAGTTATATCATATATGTCAGAGATGGTTTAAGTCAAAGAATGAAACTACCATTTAAGCTATAAACTTTACTGAACGGTCCAAACTTGAAACTGTGACCCTTCCTTGCAGATTGTATGTGCTACCAATTAATCATAGTTAAATGGCTTTAGATTCAATACAAGAGTAGTATTATGGAGGAGCTATTAGGTTTGGAAGGTCACCACAAAACAAAGACCAGTGGGTTAATCTTCTAAAACAAGGTGTTAAAATAGTCTGCTGAGATGTACATTTTGCATCAAGATGTCCCCTAGACTGATATATTTTTATGAGGAGTAAAAACCGTGGAAAATGTTTGGTTAGGTAGGAATACAACTTGTCAATTTGGTCTAGCTTGAGTGATTAAAGGAGAAGGTTGTTAGGCCCTCCACCATTTCATTGATTGATATAGAGATGAGACAAAAGGGGCTCTCTCTTGAGATTATATAAAATACACCAATCTTATCTATGCATTCATAAGCAACATCTGACAAACACATTTGGCATCTAGCCTTTACTTTTTACTAGAGATGCATGAAGCATTATATAAACACAATGCAATCTTTTGGGAAGTCCATTCAAATGTGGAACATTACTATGGAAGCCAATTTAAGAATTGATTTTAGAGCTTACATGCACATTTCATGGATTGTTGTAGTAGTGACATAAAAATAGACAAGGTTAGTTATATCATATATGTCAAAGATAGTTGCCATTTAAGATATAAACCTTAATAAATGGTCCAAACCTGAAACTGTGGCCCTTCCTTGCAAATTGTATGTGCTACCAATTAATCATAGGTAAATGGTTTTAGATTCAATATGAGAGTAATCTTATGGAGGAGCTATTGGGTTTGGAAAGTCACCATAGAACAAAGACCAGTGGGTTAATCTCCTAAAACAAGGTGTTAAAATAGTCTACTGAGATGTACATTTTGCATTAGGATATCCCCTAGACTGATATCTTGTTTCGAAAAATCAAAAACTTGTAAAATTTTTGGTTAGGTAGGAATACAACTTGTCAATTTGGTCTAGCTTGAGTGATTAAAAGAGAAGGTTGTTAGGCTCACCACCATTTCATGGATTGATATAGACATGAGACAAAAGAGGCTCTCTCTTAAGAATATATGAAATACACCAATCTTATCTATGCATTCATAAGCAACATCTGACAAACACATTTGGCAGCTAGACTTTAGTTTTTACTAGAGATGCATGAAGCATTATATGAACACAATCCAATCTTTTGGTAAGTCCATTCAAATGTGGAACATTACTATGGAAGCCAAGTTGAGAAATTATTTTAGACCTTGCATGCACATTTCATGGATTGTTGTAGTAGTGACATAAAAATATACTACGTCATTTATATCATATATGTCAGAGATAGTTTAACTCAGAGAATGAAAATGCCATTTAAGTTATAAACTTTACTAAATGGTCCAAACCTGAAACTGTGACCCTTCCTTACAAATTGTATGTGCTACCAATTAATCATAGTTAAATGGTTTTAGATTCAATACAAGAGTAATCTTATGGAGGAACTATTGGGTTTGGAAAGTCACCACAGAACAAAGGCTAGTGGGTTAATCTCCTAAAACAAGGTATTAAAATAGTTTGCTTAGATGTACATTTTGCATCAGGATACTCCCTAGACTGATATATTTTTATGAGGAAGAAAAAACATGGAAAATGTTTGGTTAGGTAGGAATACAGCTTGTCAATTTGGTGTAGCTTAAGTGATTAAAAGATATGGTTGTTAGGCTCTCCGCCATTTCATGGATTGATATAGAGATGAGACAAAAGAGGCTCTTTCTTGAGAATATATGAAATACACTGATCTTATCTATGCATTCATAAGCAACGTTTGACAAACACATTTGGCATATAGCCTTTAGTTTTTAATAGAGATGCATGAAGCATTATATAAACACAACACAATCTTTTGGGAAATCCATTCAAATGTGGAACATTACTGTGGAAGCAAAGTTAAGCATTGATTTTAGACCTTGCATGCACATTTCATGGATTGTTGTAGTAGTGACATAACAATAGACTAGGTTAGTTATATCATATATGTCAAAGATAGTTTAACTCAAAGAATGAAACTGGCATTTAAGCTATAAACCTGATTAAATGGTCCAAAACTAGAACTATGACCCTTCCTTTCAAATTGTATGTGCTACCAATTAGTCATAGTTAAATGGTTTTAGATTCAATATGAGAGAAATCTTATGTAGGAGCTATTGGGTTTGGAAAATCACCAAAGAACAAAGGCCAGTGGGTTAATCTCCTAAAACATGGTGTTAAAATAGTCTGCTGAGAGGTACATTTTGCATCTGGATATCCCCTATACTGATATATTTTTATGAGGAAGCAAAAACATGGAAAATGTTTAGTTAGGTAGGAATACAGCTTGTCAATTAGGTCTAGCTTGAGTGATTAAAAGAGAAGGTTGTTAGGCTCTCCACCATTTCATGGATTGATATGGAGACGAGACAAAAGAGGCACTCTCTTGAGACTTGACTAGGTTATTCATAACAGTTGTGGTGTTGGTGGTTTCACTTAGCCAGAAAATGCCAAAACTCTATTGATGAACAAAATTTATTACTGAATCTACCTCAGAGTATCCCATAGTCACTGAATATGACATGCATGGTTTTACCAAGGAGGCCCTAAAATTTTGAAAAATGAAAATTTACAATGG
This sequence comes from Pinus taeda, assembly GCA_000404065.3. Classification (NCBI taxonomy): domain Eukaryota; kingdom Viridiplantae; phylum Streptophyta; class Pinopsida; order Pinales; family Pinaceae; genus Pinus; species Pinus taeda. The sequence continues at coordinate 7,691 of APFE030941050.1, forward strand.
TACGGTCAACCTACATGGGTAGAAATGAAACTAATTTTAATAGGATGCTAGCAAAACGTGGACACTTCTGTGTGGGATTATTTCTTGGTACCTGTAGAGTGCACAACGACCTCTATTGGTTGAGCTAGTAGGAATTAATTTCTTCAGGTGGATGTTCCTAGTACATATGTTCATTTCCTTGTAAGACCTTCATAGGGGTTCATATATTCTTGTCAACAGAATGCATATATGTCTATATAGTTGTTTATTACATAATCATCTAAAGGAAAACTGATTACATGAATATGGGTTAGGCTGCCTCATAACTGTATAGTTGCTGAGGATCAATTTTGATTACATGATCTTGGAAGATTTTGAGAGTATATAAACTCTTCATGTATTATGATTTCTCTGGCAATGTTCTCAAGGCAATTGTTCCAAAAATAACAAAAAAATATCTTTTGTCATTAAACATAGATTGTTTTCCTTTAGGACCAGAGAGAGTTTGTCTTTACAATACCTTGTTTTGTTTGTGGCATGTAAGGAGATCTTGAGAGTAATCTAGAATAGGAAAATTAGTTGGTCAACTTGTGATAAAGGTAAGTAACTGCTTGGACACTAAATTTTGACCCTGCCACATTCTTCTAAGAACATTGGATCAAGAAATCTTGAAGGCTTCAACTACGTTGATTATGTCATAGATGTTGGAAGAACTAGAGATGTCATGGATGTGTATTTGTTAACATTATGAAGATGATAGCACGTGTGTCTTTCAAGGTACATTACCAATCATAGTGCAAACAACAAATTTTACCACTAATATAGTTCATCGATGTTAATTTAGGTATGTTCTATGCTTAGAGCAATTTATTTCAATTTTCACAGTTAGCTCAATATCTTTTCCAGATTAGCAATCACATTAGCATTAAAGTAAACTGCATATATAACATAAACATAAATCGCAAAAGACAAGCGAAGATAAGAGGACAAAAGATGTGGTGCTAGCCAACGACAAACCCCAATATGGGGAAACCCTTGATCAATTCTTCTTATATGTTCTTCAATAGTTCAACAGAGAGAGAGAGATATAGTACATTTACAACAAAAGTAAGCATTTTGACTTATCTAGATTAGTGCATAGATCATATCTAAGAAGATGATACATGATATCAGTTGAAGACATGTTGCTTCAATTGATTCTCCAAGGTGACTCCTTCACTTATCATTGTGTTGCATTTCGTCATCATGCTGCACCATGTTGCACCGATCATCACTCTGTTGCATCTCATCATGCTTCATTAATCATGACTGTACCCATCACTATACTGCATTATGTGCCATTGCTATACCATGTTGCCATACTGACCTATGTGCTGGCTGCATCTTTCTTACTTGTTGTCCCTAGTTTGGTTGTTGTCCTTAGCATGCTTGTTGTTGCATGCTAGTTATCCCTTGCTTGCTAGTTGTAACATTGTATGCTTGGTTTATTTGTTGCTTAGTACCATACAATTGTCGCTATGTTAGTTAGTTTTCCCTTGCATGATGCTCTCCTTTGGAGATAGATGCTTTGGCTGTTCCGGCAGTTCCAAATGTTCCTGAAAGTTCTAGCAATTCTAGTTGTTCCTAGGAATCCTAGCAGTTCCAATAATTCCAGTTGTACCCAATAGTTCCGGTAGTTTCAGCAATTTCGGCTATTCCCAGTAGTTTCAGAAATTCTAGCTATTCCCTGTAGTTCTGAAATTTCCATCTTTTCCCGGTAGTTCTGGCTTCTTCCCTATGCATCAGCTTCCCAGCTATTTCGACACTTCCGGCTATTCACGACAGTTCTGGCAGTTCAGGCTATTCCTGTCAGTTCTGACAGTTCTGACTTTTCTCGCTATTCCTCGCAGTTCTAGCAATTCTCGATAGTTCTGGTAGTTCCGACAATTTTGGCAATTCTGGTTATTACCGACAGTTCCAATAGTTCCAACTTTTCTAGCTTTTCCGACTTTTCCTAACAATTCTGGTAGTTTCGGATTTTCTTGGCAGTTCTAGTAGTTTCGGCTTTTGTCCTCTGCATCAACTTCCCGGCTGTTCCAGCAGTTCTGGCTATTCTTGACAGTTCCGACTATTCCCGCAGTTCCGATAGTTCCATCAATTCTGGCTATTCCTGGCAGTTACGGCTTTTCCAACTATTCCTGGCAGTTCCAGTAGTTCTGGCTTTTTCCCTCTAAATTAGGGAAGCGTTATCCCTTAGGATCTCTCCTCCTACTAAAACCCAAAGAGAAGTAGAGAGGAAGAGATCCCAAGTGTTTTAAAATAACTTGAAGGCCACCTCTATTTATACCAAAATGTTGAGCACAACTGGGGTTTATTTGGTTGTTGGCTCACCTTGACGAATTGTCCCATAAGACAAATAAATTCATATCTCCATGAATACTTATTGGAATCGGATGGTCTTTAGATCAATCCTACACCTCTCAGTGAGAGGGACCCAAAAAAAATATCAACTCCTGGTAGGTCCAGCAGTTCCTGGCAATTCCGGTAATCGCGGCAGTTCCAACAAATCTGGATGTTCCTGACAATTCCAGCAATTTCGGCTTTTCCCAACAATTTCGGCAGTTCCGGCAATTCCAGCTTCTGCCCTCTGTGTCAAATTTCCTTACTGTTCCAGCAGTTCCTAGCAGTTTTGGCAATTTTAGCTATTCCCATCAGTTTTGGAAATTCTGGCAATTCCTACTATTCCCGGCAGTTTCGACAATTCCAATAGTTCGAGCTTTTCCTGACAGTTTCAACAGTTTTGACTTTTACCGATAGTTCCAATAGTTCTAGCTTCTACCCTCTATGTGAGCTTCCCGGTTGTTCTAGTAGGTCCCGCTAGTGATCAAATTTGAACACATTAGAGCCCTTCAAAGGGCCTCTGGCACATTCTAGAAGTAGGAGGAAAATTTTACTATTCAAAAAAAAATTAAAATTTGAATTTTTCCATTTAAAATGAAAATTAGAATAATATTATAAATTTTTTTAAGAAGGGCTGTTAATTTGTCAATCTGTCCAATTTTTTTTTTTTTAATTTCATTTTTTTCTAAAATCCAAATTTTGGGAATTCCAAATTTGAAACGGTCAGTGCAATGTGGGTCTATCACAAATTACAACGATTGAACTTTTGAATTTCCTTTCTCAATTGATGTTAAATCCCATTTCAGAAACAACAGTTTCCGAATTTGGAGTTTCTCCCATTTCAAAAACAACAATTTCCTTTTGAAATGCTTTTTCTAATTGTAACTTGTGCATATGATGCAAGTTAGCGGTTATTCCTATAGGTTGCCCCTAAAGCAAGGTTTGATGACGATTGGAGAGGATCATAGATGCATCATTCAACAGACATCTATCAAGCAAGGTTTAAGCACTTGGACATGAGCGCATTCGAGAAAATTCATAATTTCATAGCATACTAGATTTCACAGAACTTCACATTATGCTCCAATATATACATTTGGGTCTTGTTGTTTATGCAATGTGAAGGAGCAAGACTGAATACAAATAGATGTTTAAGTTACTCATTCTACTTTGATATCTATATTTTTCACTTCCCTCTAAGAATATGCAATTCAAACATCAAGACAAAAATTAAATTTTAATGCCTTAATAGCATGAATGAATCAAATAGTAATAAGAATAAATTCTACTGTCTCACCAATACAGTTTATAGTTCAATTGAATCAAATAGTAATAAGAATAAATTATATTGTCTCACCAATACAGTTTACTGTTCAATTGAATCGAATACCAATAAGAATAAATTAAATTCCACTATCTCACCAATACATTTTACAGTTCAATTGAGCTCTTATCATTAGAAACAACATCCAAATCAAAATCCTAACCAAAACAACTTCAACTAATGCCTTGTTAGGCCTAAGTCATTAAGTCCCAAATATTTAATATTCAATGAATAAAAAATTAACAAAATATATGAGTAGCATAAGTCATAATTCATAATGTCCCAACAACCTAAATTATAAATGGAAAGACGTCCTCAAAGTCCTCCAAAGTTATCAGGACAAGTGGGAATTGCTGAATAGTAAAGTTCACTCCCACTGCTACAAATTAAAGCATTAAATTCAAGAGGTAGTATATTTCCTGAGTTCAACATCCCCAGAGTTTCATCAACTATTAATGCAGTTGATAGTACAAGACTAGAAAATCTTGTTGTTGTTGCATCAGAACGCACAACTTTGATTCTCTCCTGAATTATTTCCAACATATGGGGATGTAAGTTACCACTATAATCATAGTAGTCCACAGCTATAACAAAAAGCTTCTTCTTATTCCTTAGTGTAGGATACTTTTTTGAGACAATCAGGTTATTCGCTGGAGGCCTTAGCTTAGGTTTAGTTTCTTCAATGTTAAAAGATAGCGACGCCCTTTTCAGTTGATCCAAAATAAGTTCTGGGTCGCCCTTTGGTGCTAGAAGTTTGTCAACTTCAGTAGAATTATCCAAAGAGCCATTGACAGAATATTTCTCACCATCGAAAAAACGCCAAAGAGGCATGTCCTTGAGGGAATCACCCATCAATTCCTCCCCCATAGTAGTATCCATTATAGTGATAGTCTGCCACTAAGGATGCCTCATCCTGCATACAGTTGCTCGAGACAAATAATTTCTGCAATGTTCAAGCCATGAGAAAAGGTGAATGTTTCTCAACCCATTATAGCGGCATTCATTCCATGGGTTTTTAGCTCTAGCAATACATTTTCTATGGCCTTCTGATCATGGGGATCGACTAATAGTTTATTGTTCAAAGTCTACAAAATTTTCAGAAACAAAGAATTTTTTAGAGCTTTGCTTTTTTGCCACAGGCTTAAACATTAGATTTGAAAATGAAAACGTTTCTTGGAAACTTAGTTTACCCATCAAAATTATTGCCAGAACCTAATTAACACAAGGTGGAAACTCATAATATTGGTGGAAAATCAAACTAATTCTTTTTTGGATGTTCTTACACCAACCTCTGCTTAATATGACATTAATTTAAGAAAAAATACAGAAAACATAACATTTGGCAAACATAAATGTTATGAACACAGTTAGCTCGTCCCTTGTCAGTTACAATGGTATGATTTGTATGATAAATACTAGACTTGCAACTATGTTAGAAGGGGTTATTGTTCTTGATAAACTGAGGAATATCTTACAACTTGCAACATTGTAAAGACATCGGCAACCAATAGTATGTTGTCTTGGAACTCAGATCATTAGTTCCAACCAAACAGTTACTGATTCACCATGTGTTAAAAAAAGGAAATTTGAAAATAATTTACTATTATCAATTTAATTGCATTTTTTTGTGCTTCTCATTATAGAAGGGCGACCTGAATGTGCGCCCTTCTAAATAAAATTAGGACCTGACTTTCAAATTTGATCACTAGTTCTCACTATTCCCAATAGTTCCGGTAGTTCTAGCTACTCCCTGTAGTTCCAGCTTTTTCGGCAGTTCCAGCAGTTCCCGCAATTCTACCAATTCTAGCTATTCGTGGTAGTTCCGGCAGTTCCGACAATTCTAGCTATTCCTGACAGTTCCAACTTTTTTGGATTTCCAACTATTCCCGGTAGTTCCAGTAGTCAGCCAGTTCTGAATTTTCCCTACAGTTCTGATAGTTCCGGCTTCTTCCCTCTACGTCAGCTTCCGAGTTGTTCCAACAGTTTTGGTTGTTCCCAACAATTTTGACTATTCCCGGCAGTTCCAGAAATTCCAGCTATTCCTGATAGTTACAACTTTTCTAGCTATTCTTGGCAGTTCCGACAGTTCTGACTTCTTCCCTTTGGATTAGGGCATCATTATCCCTTAGGATCTCTCCTCCTATTAAAACCTAAAGACAGGTGGAGAGGAAGAGATCCAAAGTGTGTTAAAATGACTTGAAGGCCACCTATATTTATACTAAATGTTCAGCACAAGTGGGGTTTATTTGGTTGGTGGCCGACCTTGACGAATTGTCCCATAACACAAATAAATTCATATCTCCATGAATACTTATCAGAATCAGATGATCTTTAGATCAATCCTACACCTGTCGATCAAAGGGATCCAAGAAAAATATTAGCTTCCATTAATAACATGACCCACATGGGTATTGTGATGTGTGGTTTGATGGTATGTCTACTTGGGTGAAGCCCAAGAGCCCACGGTTCAAATCTCATTGAGTACACTGACCTGCTGTGGTGGCAGCTCAAGGAGCAAGTTCCCCACCCCCACCTTGGCGGCACGAGAGTCTTGTTCTAGCTAAAATCATAGGATCTTAGTATATCGACTTGCAGGTAGTTGGATGTACTCCTGGTGTTATAGAGGCATCTACGAGGATTGATCCTGGGTCTACCATAGATTAGGACTGGCAATTACCGATTCACCATGTAGTTAAAAAAAAAAAAAGATGACTCACATAGAGCTTGGCCCTAGTTGCCAATTTTAACAATCAAGCATGGACATCAATCAGGCCTAGTTAGCCTTACTTTCATGGTAAGGAGATGAGGCTTCATGTTTTCGACCCTATTTTCCCCAAAGAAATTTATTCTAGCAGGAAAAATTATTCATTACTTTCCCCTCTTATAAGCAAACACTTGAAAAAAATGGACTTCACACTTGGGAGTTTCTTGTAGGATAAAGGGAAAGGTGAGTGGGTATCCTGCAATAGTTGCATTGGTCTTATTAGCATTACGCCACTTTTAATATGGGTCTTCACAACAGAGAATCACCATTACACTTTGTTGATTCGTTTTAAAAATAAGCATAACACACAATAGATTTCTTTGGGATGCAATGTTGTTGTTAGTAGTATAATTGTATTTGTGCCACATCTAAAGCTAATACGTGTTAAATTTCTTTCACCTTGCAATATTGTTATTGCAAAATGTTCTTGTGTTTGAGCTAGAAACTATGCTATATTTCTTTTTCTTTGCAATATTGTTGTTGTCAATTTCGTTGTTTATGATAAAAGGAAATCTAGCAAGTGTTAGATTTCCATCACCTTGGCAATGTTATTGGAAATGTTGTGATCGTGTCTCAGCTAGAAGTTGTGCTAGATTTCTTTTGCTATGCAATATTGTTGTTTTCAATTTGGTTGTTTATTATAGAAGGAAATCTAACACATGTTAGATCTCCTTCACGTTGGTAACATGCTTTTGTTTGTGTTAGAAGTAAATATAGCATGCGCTAGATTTCTTCTGGCATGAAATGTTGTTATTGGTAGTATGCTTGTATTTATGCTACATGTAAAGCTAGCATGCATTAAATTTATTTTACCTTGAGACGTTGTTAGGAAATGTGATTGTGTTTGTGATAGAAGTTGTTGGATTTTTTTGGCTTTTGTTTGCCCTGTAATGTTATTGTTGGAAATGTGCTTTTGTTTGTGCTATTCCCGGCTATTCCCAGTTTGCTTTTGTTTGTGCTATTCCCAGCTATTCCCAGTTTGTGAATGGACAACTTTGCCAAGATCCTTTAGCGGCTACCCAGGGGTGACGCATTGGCTTCCAATAGCTACTCTGGAAATGCCACACTGTTTAAGGTACAAGTTAATTTTGAAATTCCCATATTCGATGGTTAGATAGATGCATATGTTGTCGATAAATGGTTAAATTTGCTAGAGGGTTATTTTTCTGTTCATGATTTTTCTAGTGAGGAAAATATTATTTTCACTCTTCTCAAAGCAGCCCCCCATGTCAAGAACTGGTAGGAAACCTACTGCAAGCAGAAGGATGAAAGTACAAGCTCACAATTTTAAGTCGCACCCACTTGGAATTCATTCTGGGATACCATCAAGGAGCAGTACTACCCTATCAAAAGTTATGAGGATCAATACATAAAGTGGACCACGATGTAGCAGGGAAGGGACCAAGACATGCTGGAGTTTACCAACATTTTCCACACCCTTCGCACAAAGTTAGGTATTAAGGATTTGGAGCAGCATTTGATCCTCAAATATTGTGGTTGCCTACAAAAATACATTCAGGAAGAAATAGAATTCTTGAACATCTCCTTGCTCAGCACGGCATACCGATATGCCATCAAGGTCGAGCAAAATTTGAAACAAAAGAAGCGAGACTTTGGATCTGTGAATCCAAAGCAAGGGAAAGGTGCCCCCAAACTATAGAACAATGGATAAAGCCAAGGTGGGGCAGCCCAAGACAACCTGCCAAAGCTGCAAGAAAAGAATTTTGCCACAAAGCCAAAAAAGGACATGAGAAAGTGGTGTGAGTTCCATAAGAGCTCCACTCACAACACAAGTGAATGTTAGGCCAAGTAGTGACTAGTGGCTGGGCTAAATGTTTCAGAATCATATGCATGTTCCAACTCTGAGTCAGAACCCGACAAGGGGAATGACAAAGGGAAGCATATTATCGATGCAGAGCCCAACACCATCGTTGCCACTGCGAAGATCCAAAAGGAGGAACTTGAAGATCCAGAGGAGGAGGAGCATCTCTTCCACTCCTAGATGTTGGTAAAGGGCTCCCTGCTACAATTCATTCTTGACAGCAGGAGCCAAAAGAACCTCATTTCGCCAGAGGTTGTGAAGCAGTTGGGCTTACCAGTCACAATACATCCACAATCGTACACCATCAGGTGGCTTCACCAGGATAGGATCTTTGCATGAGCCAAAAGTGTCACCTTCCATACAACATCGAGCCCTTCACGGATGAGGTATTGTGTGACATTTCTCCCCTTGAAGTTTGTGATGTATTATTAGGAAAACCATACTTGTGGAAGTGCATGTTGTGTATGAATCAAGGCCCTATGTAATTATCATTACTTTGAGAAATAAGTTGTACAAGATACTAGAGGCAGCACCGCCTACTCCCATATCTTTGGGTACTACAAAACAATGCAGTAACCTCATTTCCAAAACTGGGAAATTTTCTTTCCTGATGATACACCCTCAAAGAAACAAGAAGACGGTAGACATGACCTACAGATAGGGACCCTCCGCACAACAACTACAAGTGGACAAGGTCATGGAGGAGTATGATGACATGTTCACCTCCCCTGCAAGGGTTCCTCTGCACTGCTAGGTCAAGCACTCCATCGATCTGACCCCAGGTGCACCGTTGCCCACTGGAATAGTATATTAGTGCTCCATTCTAGAAAAGAATGAAATCAAGAGGTAGATTCAAGAGCTACTGCAGAAAGGTCAAGTCCATCCAAGTTCATCACCCTTTGGGAGCCTGATCATGTTAGTAAAGAAGAAGGATGGGACTTGGAGACATTGTATTGACTATCGGGTGCAGAACAAGATCACTATTCGTAGTAGGTTCCCAATCCCACAGATTTATGACCTCTTGGACCAACTGAAGGGGGAAAAATATTTCAGCAAGATCAATTTGAAGTCAGGATATCACCAAGTACCAATCAAACCCTCTAATGTGTGGAAGATTGCCTACAAAGCCAAGGAGGGCCTTTTCGAATGGTTGGTTATTCCTTTCGGATTGATGAATGCTCCTACAACCTTCATGATGCTAATGGATGACATCTTGTGGTCATTCACCAACTAATTTGTAGTGGTATACTTGGATGACATCTTGATCTTCAGCCAGAGTTGGGAAGAGCACCTCCACCACATCCGACAAGTTCTCCAAACACTGCGGCAACACAAGTTATGTGCCAATTTGGAGAAATGCACTTTTGGCATGGCCCAGGTTCAGTATCTAGGATACATTATTGATGAACAAGGGGTGTATGTGGATCTAGCCAAGATCCAAGTCATTTGGGATTGGCCATCCCCAACCACTCTGATAGAGCTCCACAGCTTTCTAGGTCTTGCCAACTTCTACTACAGGTTCATGTTGGTATTTTGTCATATCACTTGGCCCTTGAGTCATGTCACCAAGGGAGGAGTGAAAGAAAAGTTATTTTGGTTTGAATCTCAATAAAAGGCTTTCATAGAGTTGAAAGATTGCCTTTGCTCGGCACCAGTGCTCGCATTACCAAACTTGCAACAACCATTTGAGGTCGAGACAGATGCCTCTGACTATGCTATTGGGGAAGTCCTTACTCAACACAAGCATCCAGTGACATATCATAGTGAGACACTTTCAGACACAATCCATAAGTATCCCACTTATGACACCGAGATGTATTACATTGTGCAAGCTTGCCGACAATGGAAGCATTATATTTTGGGGAAGGAAATGGTCATCCACACAGACCACCGACCCCTGCAGTTCATACGGACCCAAGAGAAATTGCAAAATGATCGCCATCAGAAGTGGTCCACATACATGCAACAATTCCATTTGAATATCAAGTCTAAGAAGGGAAGCACCAATAATGTTTCATATTTCCTCAGTCAACCACTGATCATGGTGTTAACCACCGTGCTCAACTCTTATGGGCATGAGACTTCTAATTGGCCACTTCTCTACAAAAGCGACCCATAATTCATCCATGCATACTAGACACTCTTGGAGGATCAGCATGTTCCATATTTTCACCTCAAGGATGCCCTATTATGCCACTTGGGTCACCATTGTGTTCCTTCAAGAGAGCCTACCAAGATATTTGGGAAGAAGACTATAGTCAGGTTGTTCAGACTTTCAAGGTCGAGAAAAAGGTGGCAATATTATAGAAGTATTTCTATTGGCCAAATCTTCGATAGGATTTTAGGAAGTACATCAGATAATGCACTTCCTGCGCCATTGCCAAACCGACCATCAAGAAGCAAGGCCTCTATACCCCGATGCATACCCCTAGTCCACTTTGGGAATCCATCTCGATGGATTACATGTCAGGCCTTCCTTCCTCTAAGCATGGAAATGACTTTTTTTTAAGGTCATCGAGAAGTTCTCAAAGATGGCCATTATGGTGGCTTGCAAGAAGAATATCACAGTAGAAGCCATTATAAACTCTTCTTTGAACGAGTGTGGGTACACTTTGGGATCCCACAATCTATCATCTCAAACTGAGACAACAGGTTCCTCAATACGTTTTTTTCTAGTCTCTGGTCGATGCTAGGCACCAAACTCACTAAGTGCATAGCCTTCCATCCTCAAAGTAATGGCTAGACGGAGGTTTTCAACAGGAGTATCCTACACATTCTGCACATGTACAACTCAAAGCATCCACGCACATGGGATGAGAGTCTCCATTATTTTTAGCACAGCTACAACAGGCTCTCCACAACTTGACTGGTCATAACCCTTTTTAGGTGGGCTTGGGATTCTAGCCACTATGTCCCATTGATGTGGCCATGCCATTTGCAGCTACTCACACAGATTTGGCTCATGTCCAGCCTGAAAAATATAAGGAAAACAACTTCATTGAGCACATCCAACATATTCACCAGTAGGTCCATGACATTCCAGAGAAATCAAATGCCAAGTACAAGTAGTGACATGATCAACATTAGGTGCCACACAAGTTTTAGGTGGGCGACAAAGTCTGGTTCCATTTGCGAAAGGAATGCCTTACCGGAGCCTATTAGAAACTTAGACCACTCTGATATGGTCCTTACACCATTACCAAGGTTTTGGAGACAATGCATTTGAGCTCAGCATTCCCCCATTCCTTGGCCTGCACCCAATGTTCAATGTGGACCGCCTTCGTCCATACCTTCCACCATTACTAGACACATCCAACATTGCAGAATAGCTCACACCCACAGATTTGAATCGAGATTGCGTGGAAGAAGCTGTAATTGATCAGGTCATGGACACACAGATAAAGCACACTCGTCAGCAAAATATCCAACTATATCGAGTTGTCAAAGCAGGCCAACTCCTTCATCAGGGCAAGTGGCTCACCAGGAACCAAGTTTAGCAAAAGCTTGCTCATCTCATGGAGGAAATCAACGCAATGGAGACCATTGCTTCCTAAGCGGGGAGGAATGATCCAGGCGGATATTGGTGGCCACCCGCTAATTCCACTTGGACCCCCACAATTTCTTCTTTAAGTTTTTTAGTTTCCTTAATTATAACACAGTTTACTATTTTTAGCAGTTTTTCGGGTCCTAAGCTTCTAGAGTCGTTTTGAGGCCCTAAATGATGTCATTTTGGAAATCTATCGGTAGATTTCCAAAAAAACGCCATTTAGGGCCTCAAAACGGCGCTGGAATTTTAGGACCCGAAAAAGTACTAAAAATAGTAAACTATTCTACAATTAAGGAAACTGAAAAACTGAAAGAAGAAATGGGGGGGTTCCAAGTGGAATTGGCAGGAGACCACTAATATCCACCTGGATCACCTCAGTTACCACAGTTGTGGTGCACTCATTCTTCTATGTGATCTTCTTAAGGAGATCAATCACAGAAGTCTTTTCTACGAACATCTAGGCATTATTGACCTTCTGCTTGTTGATCACATTCAATGTGTGCTTCTCTGTGGCCCAAAGTTCTACGATCACACCATCTTGCAAGGTGTGAAGGGCTTCACTTGGCAGTGCAGCCAAGTTCAACCCAACCTTCCTGAGAGCAGCGACGGTGGCCTTGTTAGCTTCCACTTTTGTAGTCAATGCTCTATCTAGTAGCACGACGGCTTGGGATCCAAGGAGCGGACCCGCTCCACTACTTCTAAGGTCCCAGGCACCAAGATAGTTGATGTCATGCTATGTTGTCCCACACTGGTCTACACCTGAGTGGCCTAGATCTACAACTCGTGCAAACCCATCTAAATGGTCACCAAGGCTTCCTTCTACTGCTACTCAAATTGTTGCAGTAGTTCCATAGTTGTGTCCTTCACCGTGTCCCTGATATCATTTAGATCACCTTCAGTCAAAATGATTGGGTCAAGTGATGATTTTCTAGCCTTGTAATTCTTCCATGGCCCTACATTTTCCTACTCCCTAGTGCTCTTAACTCGAAATGGAGTAGTCTTTAGGTCTGCACCTCCCTGTCTTGATTGTTGCCTTTCTTCCTCCGTCTACAACAAAGAAGACTTCTGACTTCTGTCAGAGTCATGATCTTCCTCTTCTTCTTCCTCCTCTACCTTGTTCTTAGCAGTACGCTCTACTTTAGCTTTGTCTTCGGCCTCCTTTTTCCTTCTATCAGCCAACCGTTGCATCTTAAGTAGGGCGTCTTCCTTCTTCTGCTTCGTGGCATACTTGTTATACTCAACTGACAAGTCTGAGTCCCTGCGCCACTCTGATGACCAACTCTCGAGGACTGCTATGATTACATCATCTGTTGCGAGGTATGGAAACACAGTGGAAGTTTGCTTTGAACTCCACATGTCCTGACAATAGATCAATGACAGTTGGGGATAACATTGACTTGTTATTTATCATGTCGCGGATGCTTGCCTCCATCAACATGCAAAATATTTTAGCATCCTTGACCTTTGCGACATCCTTGGTGGCCCAGAAAAAAACAAAATTCACTGCTTCTGTTAGATCTAATGCGACCGGAGGAAATTGGTTGTCCTTCAGTAATTCCCATGCAATTAGCACAATTGATAACAGTAACCAAGAGTAGTGAAAGGTTTTACTCTTGTCTTGCGCTTCTTTGTAGTTCGCAAGGAACTCACCGCAGAGATAACACACCCAATTAAATTGTACACCCTCTATGCACTGAGCCATTAATGACACAATTGGTGCCGACACTTCATCTCCTCGACACGTCCTCATTATTTTCCCAGCCAAAATTAGGGTGGTGACCTTAACCATGAGGTCGGTTATGCTATAAATTGAGTATCTATGTGGTTTATTTACAAGCTTGAATTTGTCCTTCATTCTCACGGTGAGGTCGCACTCACCCGTCTTTACGCCAAATGCCATGGTTGGATTCAACCCTAAATGTGGTAGCGATGTGACCCTATGGATCAACATACCTATGATGGATATCGGTTCTTCTAAGCACAGGAACCCATTGTGCGCTAAGCATAGCAATTCTTTGATCACCATCAAGGTTATGGGAACATGGTGGTAATGCATCACCCATAGAAGGTTTAAGAGTCCTACCTTGTCCACTCCTTTAATCCATTTTCGCAGCTCCAGCGCGGTGACACCAGAATATTTATAAAACACATGGGTCTTAAAGGTATCGGTTGCCAAGTGGGGGAATCACTCTGTGTCTGCCAAGTCCCAATCCTCTAGCATGAGAGTGGGAAAAAGCATTCCAACCGCGACCCTTCAAACCTAGCAATGGGGTTTTAGCATAAATTTCCATTCATTCGGGTCCTTCAGGACCTTCACCTTACCCTGGCGTGGAGGAATGTACTCGGGTAGCTTTGAGATGGGGTCTACACCCTCAATTTCAATGTCCTCTACACCCATATCCATATCTTCGCCCTCCTCCTCAGATTCTAAGTCTACCACATTGCCTTTCACTTGCGTGGTGGGCTTTTACTTCTAGTGATTTCTTGGTGACTCACACACTAGTTGTGTTGCTTTATGCTTATCCTTCTTTGTCTTGAGACCCTCCTTGGGTGGCGTAGGCCTCAGCCTAGGTCACTTCTGAGATTTTGGCACTTCTGTGGGCACTTCTACACTTGCATTCTCAGGGACATCTCCCTCAAATGCCATTGATCCTCAAGGACTTGTGATTTCCATGGGTGCTAACATGAGTCTAGTAATAAGCTTTTGGGCTGCTTTAGGCAACTTGTCAAATACTGAAATAACCACCAAAGCCTCAAAATTCTCAAGGTTCATGCATGCCTGATAGATCGACACCTCAATTCTTAGAATGCAAAGTGTTTTTCGTTGGGCAACCATGTGTAATTTATAGGCAAACTCAAATTTGAATTCGACTGTTTCCCCCAAAATCTACTCATAAATGCTAGATTTTCGGCATATTTTCAAAGATATCACTCTTAAATTCTCACTTAAATGTCACCCCCACGCTCCACTTACCCATTTTCCCACTATCAACTCATGAACAGTGACCATAACGGTCACTGTCTCTCCTTCTATAGTGCAAGTCCCTTTGCACTTCTGTTGATACTGCGACATTCCTCCCTTCCACGCAGTCCCCTAGTCTCACAACTCTACAACCCGGGTAGTGTAGTTTATAGTCTTGCGCTTCCTTCTAGTTTCCTAGAGTGCTAACATTGTGCCTCCACCATAGAGTCATATGGACGGATCCCTAGTGTGGCTTCAATCGACTTCCATTTACCTTCCCTGGAAATGGATCTCCATTCAAGTTCACTAGCTGAACTACTCCACCATTGGTAATATCATTGATGGCATAGGGCCCTAGCCAATGCATCTGAATTTTTCTTGGAAATTTATCAAAATTCCTATCATAAAATAATACTAAATCATTTACCTTGAAGGTGCACAGTTTGATGTGCCGATCATGCCATGCCCTTTCGCGCTCCTTTTGAACTTATTGATGGAATCCAGCCAAAAATCTGTCCTCTTCCAGCTCTGCCAACTACGCGAGGCTTTCTTCTAGGGCTTCATGATCCACCAATCATGTGAATTCCATGATGCACAGACTAGGTACAACATATTCCATTGGCATCATAGCTTCTACGCCATAAACTATCCTGAAAGGCATTTGTCAAGTGAACCTTTGGCAAGTCATTCTATAAGCCCATAACACTGCGGGTACATGCATATCCCAGTCATTCCTTTGTGCACTGAAGACCTTCGTCAGTGCATTCTCCAATATCTTATTAAATACTTCCATCATCCCATTAGCCTATGAGTGATATGGTGTACTCTTCTGATGATAAACCTATAACTCCTCCATTCGCGCATTGATTTTCTCATTAAGGAGATGCGTACCATGATCGCCCATCAAAATCTCCGAGAAAACAAATCTAGTGAGTACATATTCGAAGATGAACTTTGTTGTTTTCCCCCTATATAGTCCTTCTCAAGTCACGCATGCACCCGTCTGGTCAAATACTTAGTCGTGGTGATGAGGTGCCGCACACTCGTCTTCTTCCCTGGAGGCTAAATTGGTCCTACAAAGTCATTCACCCACTTTTCAAATGGCTATAATGACATCTATAGATTCGCCTGCCTGTCCTTTGACATGCATCACATGCCTTACAATAAGCCTTGGAATCCTTATGAAGCGTCAACCACCACAGCCTAGTGCGTAAATCTTTTGCACTATAGATTTTCCTGCATAATGTCCTCCTGTGGCTCCTCCATGAGCTTCTACAAGGATGATGTTTTATTCAAAGTCAGGTACATAATGTCATAGAATTTCATCTGAGCCCATTTTATATAAATTCCTTGCAATGACAGAAAAGTTTACCACGCACACCACTAGCTCCTTTTGTTAACTAGTATACCCTTTTGGAGCCCATCCCCATCATCAAGAAGTGTATGATATCTACAATGTGATTATCTGCAACACGTACTACAAAGAGTTGCAAGAAAAATGATCTACTCCTGCATTCAGTCGTCTTGGCTTTATAATAACTTCGAAGTCATATTGCTCAAATAGTAGCAACCATCTACATATCTTCCCCCGCAACACAGGCTTGTTAACGAGGTAATTCAATGCAGAATGGTCTGTATACATCTTGAAGTGTCTACCTAATAAGAAATGTCTGAACTTCTGAAGCACGTACACCAAAGCTAATCCTTCGCGCTCTGTCATTGAATAGTTTTTCTCGGCTTTAGACAATTTTCTACTTGCAAACATGATAGGGTGATCCATCTCTCCCTCATTAGCCTGTGTTAGTGCTGCCCTGAGTGTAATACATGACGCATCCACATGCACATGAAATTCCTTCTTCCAATATAGGAAGACTAGGATCGAAGCGGTGACCATCTTTTCCTTCAACACATCTAAGCTTTGCTGACACTCTTCATTCCAACAGAACGTAGCATCCTTCTTTAGCAGCTTCTCCATCGGTGCGATAATCTAGGCATAGGTTTTCATGAACTTTCTATAGTATCTTGTATGCCCCAACGTTCCACGTAATTCTTTCACACTTCTTGGTGCCTCCAAATTAATTATAATTGTGATCTTAGCAGGGTCTATCGTCAAGCCTTGTATGCATACCATGTGACCTAGCAAGATACCAAAAGGGACACAGAACAACCATTTCTTCAAATTGAGTGCGATCTGGTACTTATGACATGTATCCAACATCAAGTGTAGACTGGCTACATGGCGCTTTAACAACCCAAACACTGTCTAGTCATCGAATTATACCTTCAAGAACTTGTGAATGAAGTCCTTGAACGCCACAATGACTACACGTGAAAATATCGCTGATGCCTTCTTAAGTCCAAACGACATCACAATATACTGAAAGCATC
Source organism: Pinus taeda (assembly GCA_000404065.3). Taxonomy (NCBI): domain Eukaryota; kingdom Viridiplantae; phylum Streptophyta; class Pinopsida; order Pinales; family Pinaceae; genus Pinus; species Pinus taeda. Next base: position 24,856 of record APFE030941050.1, read on the forward strand.
CTGATTCAGTCACAAATTTTTTCTTACTTCTATCCTCTGGCGCGATCTTGATATGATGGTACCCAGAGAACCCATCAGTGAATGAATATGCTTCCTGACTGCCAACATTAGCCAGTACTTCATCAGTAAATGGAGTTGGAAAGGGATCATGTATGCATACATCATTAAACTTCCTAAGTTCTATGCATATCATTATTTCATCATTTTGTTTTTTTCCTAAACCACTATTGGGCTTACCCAATCAGATTCTTCAACCAATTCAATAATACCTGCGAAAAGCATTTTATCCAACTCTAAGAAGACCTTCTCTTTATACTTGGGGTTAAGGCGATAAGCCCTTTGCTTAATCGGCTTCACGTCTGATTTCAATGTCATTTTCATGACTTCCAGGTCCCTTATTATCACTTTCAAATATGAAAACTTTGTAGGGAACAAGTGCTTATATTCATGGAGAAATTCAACGACCTTATCTACTGTTACATCATCCTAGTAGTCCCTAATTTTTGCAAATTTCGGCTTTGCTTCTATCCCAATGTTCACTTGTCTTGTTCTCAGCAGCTCAGTGATATCTAGATTCTCAATTTGGGGTTCTTCAACTACGCGATGACCTTTAGTCTCTAGGATATTAATGTTCCTCGGGTCTTCATCCTCTTCCTCAGCAGTCATATTATAGCAGTCCAATGCATGGCAAAGATGGGCAGTCCAATCTGGTTGAATTAAGTTAAAGGGATCCTATGGTATTCTGAGGATCACTACCTTGACTTCCTACAATGCCTTGTCAATACATTCAAATCCATCCTCAAAACTAAATTTCATCAAGAACCCCTATTGAAAATCATCCCATTCTTCAGTGCCATGGTAGAGCTCCATTTCTAAGTACCAGTTCATCGGTATTACATCCAAAGTATGACAAAATAGATGCATCCATTCAGACTAAGGCTCCATTCCATATACCTTAACCCAATTGGCTAGGTTATCGTGTAGATCATCCCTTCCATCATATTTCTCTATTAGCCACACTTGTGGGTGACTAAATCGCAGTCTCATCATATTTCTATACACGCGCTAATCATCAAAATTGTATTTGTATGTACCTCACCATCTCACAGGCATAGCGTGCAACACCCAATCCAAGGCTTGGAAGTGATGCTTCTCTGGCACTTCCCTCTCAAATGTATCCAAAAATTTATCAGCATGAGTTAAACCATCATAATAAGGTAGATTCCTTACCTCCGATGATACACAGCGCAACGACTTGGTCATCATATTACAGCATAGCGTAGATACTTCATGCAAACGATTCTACCAATGTTCCAACTCCTCATCTGAATATGAAGTGCAAGAGCTTTCGCGGCCCCTTGCAATACATCCATTCACTGTAATATTCACCCAATCTTGATCTCGTGTCGTTATCTTATAAATATGGTCGAAGTGATCATGTCTTTCATAATTTCAAACGGGTTCAATATAGCATGGGCCTTCTACAGGGTCTAGGGGCACTACTACGCAGAGTGATTTCTTCTCAAATATCATCTTCTGCTTCTTCAAATTGATTACCCCATTCATGTTAGTGGCCTAATCGATCTCGATGACCACAGGGTAGGGATTTCTTTCATCCACAATCTTTATCACCTCCAAGTCAACCAATGCACTCGTGCCCTCAATATCCAATTGCACTCCCTACAATCCTCCCATGGGGATAATTTTCTGCTGATTTTCCATCCTTAATTGAATCAGAGACCACTGCAGTGTAGGTCTCCCCATCCTTTATCATGTTTGTTTAGGCAGAACATTCACGTGTGACCCCAGTTCTAGAATTACTTGATCGATCTCATATTCTCATATTTGGGCAATGAGCCTCATCTCACGCCCCATTCTTACCTTATGCTTACCAATATTCCTGACTACACGTGGTCCATCAGGAGCGTTTTCTTTCCCGCACACTTATTTATTAGTTCCTGTAGTCATTTCACAGTCTTGTTGTTGCACAATAGCTTCATACAGGTCTCCAAGAAAGTAGTAAACATGGAAGGGTCCATCTCTTCAGCTGGCTTATTCTGACTTCCTAAGGTAGACACCTCAGTGAAGCTTTCCTTTGCTTCCATAAATGTTTACCGTGCACACTTGAGATCAAAATCGACCTCCTTTTCTAGCGCTTTGGGGACCCATTCACTTTCTTCAAGCTGCTTCCTCTTATCTTCATGAGTTCTCATCCCACTCCACATCACAATATTTACCTTGGGATCCTCTTTGCGAGGCTCAACCCTCATCATCTATAGGTTCTAAGTCGGTTGCAGAGGCTGTGCCCCCTTTTCATGTTAGTTCATTTTTAATGATGTGACACTAGTTTTTCATTAAAATTTCCAAACATTTATTTTTATTGTAGTTCTACACAAAACTTTTATGCAATTAGATCATGTTGTTGGTTTTGTAATGTCAAATCGCGACAATATTTTTCCCATTGCTATATTGGATAAATTATGACAATGTCACATTATCGGATAAATTGTTTGTTATTTTCATAATGTCATATTACAGTAATGTTTTGCAAATTTGGTCAATATATGCATTCCAGTGTAATGACACATTGCCACAATATTTGTCACATCTACATGTGAGACAATATTTATCTAAGTGCAACAGTGGATAAAAATGTACCATTTTGAAATCAAAACATGTTTGTTACAACATGTGACATTGTTCTCTTTGTCACATTAGTTCGTTTGGCACAATGTGATGCTAGCTTTTTTTCATTGCATTGTCTAAAAATTTGTTTTCATAGAAATTTCACACAATTTTTTTGGCTTGAGAGCAATGTTATTGTATACAGAGAGTTTGTTATTGATGCTTCAGGAGTGACAGAGAATGTGATTGAGTTATTGTTATTATTTCTTGTTATTTCCATAGGAAGTGAGAGAGTATTCTATTGCGTAATTATTGGACAAGTGGTAAATGTTTTATACCCTTAAGGTTCTTATCCCTCTTCCATTGATGTCAAAGGTGGAGAGACATAGAAAAATTGTATGTCAGAGGCCAAGAGTTAGGAGATATATTTTTTGGATGGTTCAATTGGGGCTTGTTTTTAGAGGCCAGTTATATGGTCCAATTGGGATTGCCATCAATGCCAAAGGGGAAGATTGTTGGCATTATGGCTTAGTTGTTTGTTGGCATTGACATCAACAAGGTGGTTTTGGTGATAAGTTGCATTTTTGATAGTTGACATTGATGTCAACCTGGCAGCATGTGTTGTAGATGTTTGTTCATGTACATGCTTGATTTGTAAAGGGTGTGGAGAAACTACTACTAGTTGATACTATCAAGTCATGTTTGATAGGATGTCTTATGATAGATGAGTGTGTCTATTGATTTTGCTGAGTGTGACTAGTTGTAGGGCATCTCAGTGATATGTCGAAGATGTGGAGGTGTCTTAGGAAGAGTAGAGACTTATTAGCATGATTTCAGCCTGTTTGACATACTCATCATTCAATGAGTTTTGAATGGTTCTATAGAGCCTTGAAATGTGCTTGATAAGGTGACGTAATGATTCTATAAGATTGGGAGATGGTTGTAGGCAGAGCTGAGTTAACTTAGTTTTTGAGTTGAAGAATGGGTAACAAAGGTTATGAGTGCATTGTGAGCATTAGTGACTCAAGTTTCCTTCATTAGACAAGTGTTACCCATCCCAGTAACTCTCTTCTTGAAGGCAAGCCTTGGGTTACTTCTTATAAGTGACACTTTTCCTTATTGTTCCTGCACTCAAATGATTTCCAATGGATTTAACCAAGGTAATAGCCCATGGTAATGGTTGGAAAATTAATTTGACTTCATCTACAGATAGACATATCATTTAGGTGTGGATTCATTATGACTTGAGTAGTGGAGATGGTGGCAGAAATTGTCTAAATAGAGGACCAAATTGACAATTGTTAGGTTGGAATATTGAATAGAGTGAGAAAAATTAAATGCAGAAAGAGGATAGGAATCTCCTACCATAGATGAACATTTAAAGGTCAAGTTTCTAGAGAGGGGTACACATAGAGTTGAATGGTGAAGATTAGAAATTAGTGAAGTGCGTGGAGAGATTTATTTTAGTAATTGAAAAGGAAGAGTTAATTTTGCAGTGAGTGACAAAGATTGTAGAGGTTGTTGTAAGAGAAAATTAGAGGCCTAATGTATTAGATCAATTTCATGGCTGAGATTTAGCTCAGAAGGTGTCATGGCAGAGACGAGCATGATTGTGTAGTTGTATATTTGCATGACTAAACTATTAGATCAACTTCATGGCTGAGATTTAGCTCAGAAGATGTCATGGCAGAGACGAGCACGATTGTGTAGTTGTATATTTGCATGACTAAACCATTTGAGATTAGAAGTAGCAGTTTTTCAAAAAAAGAAGTAACCCCTTCGTCAGAATTTTTTTATTCACACTTTATGTTATCAAATGATAGTGCTATTGGGTTGCTAGTTGAACAGATCGATAATTCAATTTTAAAATGTATGAAACCTAATCCGCAGGGAGGAGGTGGGCGTGAAGGCCGAGAGGCCTAAAAGTAGATAATGATTCCATTTATATATATATGAATGGTAAAATTATAAAGTAATTTGAGATAAGATTAGAACTATTTTTATATATAAAATATTTAAATTTATAAAATTTATAAACAAAAATTCAAGATTATTTTCAAGTTATTTTCATTTTTTTTTAATTAAATTAGTTTATTAAAAGAACCATCAAATAAATTAACATCATAAAAATCTCACTTAACAATTTTTTTTTTCACTTTTACTAAAAAGAAAAACCAAAGATCGAAATCATGTCTACGTCTCTGTCGGCCCTTCGAAAATTGGTTGTGTGCAAGAATTGTGTTGTATTAGTATGAGCGCCAGGAATTAAATTCTACACCGTCAACGATAGCGTGGAACTCATTTCAGTCAGACGCAACATTGCAAGAGACGCTTTCTGCAACATTAATCCATTTCTTCATTTCATTGACGTGTCTGCTCGTGCCTTGAGAATGGAATCGAGTCACAGTAATAATACAGGTACTGTGAGATTGATGAGCTGTGATGGAAAAATATTCCAAGTGGAGGACGCGGTGGCTTCTCAGTCGCAGATTATAAAGAAGGTGATGGACGACTTGGTCACCCACACAACTATTCCTTTGCCTCTCGTTTCCAGCAACATTTTGGAAAAGGTGATCCAATATTGTACATACCATGCGGCTGATGATGTTAACAGCGGTAGGTGGGATTCAGAGTTCCTTGAAAGCCTCGATGATCATGAAACCCTTTTGAAAGTGGTAGTGGCAGCCAATTATCTGTGTATAAAGAGTCTTCTCGACTTGACGTGTAAAGCTATCGCTCACATGATCAGAGGTAAAACCCCCCAACAGATTCGTCGAATTCTCAATATTCAAGATGAAGATGATTCAACTTCTCACCACTAGGCGTGGCAGTGAAACATCAACTGCTATCATATACTACGTTTCTAAGGAATGTTGAATTTCAATGGTTTATGCTCTCTTATGAATATCGAAACTTTTGGTTAGTAGTTTAATATTAATGATTTTACGATAACTAAGATTGGGATTAGTATAGCTAGTTGAGATAATGATAAATTTGTTATGATTTTTATTCTTAAATAAAAATTATTTTATGAAAATATTTTAAATAATTGAAATTATTAGATTTACAAAATTAGATTTATTAATTTTAAATTTGAAAATTCAACAAAGCAGAAAAATATTTGTACAATAATTTATTATGAGATACTATTATCATGTTAAAATTATATACATTACAAAATATTTACATCTTCTCCATATAATTATTTTTAATAATATATTGAAATTATTAAGCTATCATGGAAACTTATTCTTAACATCAACTTCACTTGAAATAACCAATAAAAATTAATATACATTTCATACTTTTATAAAAATTAATATACATTTCATACTTTTATTATTCAAATAATAAATGTATAGTCAAATTACTCATAGCTTGAACGCAAGTCATCAACTTTGTTGGGCCTCGTGTTAGGTGGTTTTGCTGGCAATTCAAAAGTGTTCTGAATAACATAATTTGCGGTTCAGGGCTGGGAATAGCATAGTGCGCCCACCCGCGACACTGCTGAACCCCAAGTGCTAGCCACTCATTCTCCAAAAATAACTAGGTCAGTTCAAATCAATTGAACCCACATCATTAAAAAAAACGAAAACCATAAACAAAATCCAACTCTATATTAAAACATAGAAGAAAAGCACTGCCCAATAAAATGATTTGTATAATAAACCCAAAAGATAAAATAGGATATCCCAGAAAAATAAACAATAACTGGGCAGCTAAAAACAGAAGAAAGACAATGTGGTTAGATCATTGTCAGCAATTAATGACACAATCTTCTATACAAGAACCCAATGCAAAATAAAGAAATATAACACAAAATAACTTTAGAAAATAAGAACCCAAATACTATGAGGGAAAATAAGAGGTCTCTCACTTCAGAAAAGGCCACAATAAATTGCAAAAGCCAACCACTAGTGTGCTCATGATCTTTGGAGTGATTCAATCGTGGGTACTTTCCTCAATCTACTTCTACATCTAACCCAAGAAAGAAAATGAATTGTAGCTCTGGTGGTTGGTGAATGAATAATAAGAATTTTAGCTCTCGTAGTTGATGAATAATTTTAGTTCAAGTTTTTAAATACATAGATTTCAAACTATGTAAATATTAAATTCAGTTTATAATGTATGCAAAGATATACTGGTTGCAGATTCCACAATATTTTTAACATATATAATTGACAGAATATTCCGAAATAAGTTACTTCAATTCAGCTCATGTGATACAGGGAAAGTAAACCCTTCCAAAAGAAAAATAATATCATATTTTAGATAAATATGATGAAAAGAAAATTTTTCTTCATGATCTTAAATAGAATAATCCCATGAAAGCTAAATCCTAAGTGCCCAACAGACGCAACATGCGATTTATTTTCTTATTATTGAAAGAAATGATCCCCAGAACAAGAGAATGTGTGGCATTAAATTCGACCAATAAGAAAATAATGACATTAAATTTGACCCGAAGCTTACCTCAGTCAAAAGGCGATCCTTAGGAAGAAGCTGCGAAACATCAGGGAGAAGCGCGTGCCTGACCAAACAAACAAACATCACATTCAAACCCTAATTTGTAGACCCTGAAAGGAGAAGTTATGAGAAATGCTATAACCTGTATCCATAGTTATCGTCTGAGTATTTCTCCGAGTACTCAATTTCAGACATTTTTCCGGCCGGTAAAACAATCGAGAAAAACCCCAAGCTTATGAGTGTTATTACTATGGTTGATTTTTGCTGACCTTGATTGCTAATGATTAATATGCTTGATCTTAGTTGAACATGATTAATAATGATTACCACACTTGACTAGGGATTAAGGGGAAGGTTGTGGTTGACATTTGTTTATTATTGTTAACTATAGTTGATGAGGTTAACTGAGGATGAACAATGTTGATTGTGGTTTAAAATGTTTGACTAAGTTTGACCATGGTTAACCATAATCAACAATGTATTTATGTTGCATTAATATAGCAATATGACATTAATGTTGTCAAATGTTATATTGTTACATTAATGCATGGGAGCATGGTCTAAAAATTTTCACCATGGTTCACCATTTGCTATGATAGGGTATGCTTGGCAATGGTTATCATGCTTAACCATGGTAGTTAATGTTTAACATGGTTAACAAGGATTGACGAGGGTTCATTATGGTTGGGCACGATGACCATGGTTTGAAAATGTTGACCATGGATGAACATGGTTTTGCATATTTACCTATTGTTGACCATATTTTGCTATGAGAGATTATGGTTTCTCGTGTTGATAATAGTTGACCATATTTAGCCATAGAGACCTTGCTTGATCTTGTTCGACCATTCCAACCATGGTTTTCCATCAATATTGGGTAGAGCATGGGTTGTTCTATGTTGGCTATGGTTGACTAGAGATGACCATGGTTCACCAATGTTCACCATGGTTAACTATTGCTAATGAAGGTTATGCATGGTTCAACATGGGTGTTAGTGAGTGACATTGTTTGATCATGTTTAACCATCATTAAGTTTCTCTAATCATGTCTAACCATAGTTGAGTTGGTCAAACATGGTTAAATGTGGTAAACATATGTTCACTTTAGGTGTACAAGGTTGATTGAGGTTGTGAGTGTTTTCTATAGATGAGTGTGGTGAACCATGGCTAGCCAACAGGGCCATGCTCACTATGGTTAACTATGTTCAACCTTGCTTCCCTTCAGTGACCATTATTGGCTATGCTGGCCTTGGAAACCATTATTGAAAATATATTTACCATATTTAACCTTAATTGATGAGGGTTTTCCAAGTTGTATATGGTGCACGATGGTTGACTATTGCTAACTGAGGTTGATTATGGTTAGCTATAGCTAAATATCATTGAGTATGGTCAAAATATGGGTGATTAAGGTTGATTGTTGTTGACTGAAGATGCTCATGTTTTACAATGATTGAAGAGGATCAAGGATGGTTGACGATTATTGATGATGGTTAACTATGGTTGACAATGTTGATGAGGATTGACCATGGTTAACCAAGGGTTAATGAGAATTGAGGATAGGTAACCATGATAAGCCATTGGTGACAAGGATTGACAATCATGAATTATGGTTAACTATGTATAACCACTAATGATCATGTTATCCATGGTTGACCATTATTAATTTGGTTGACTATGGTTGAAATTATTGTCAATGTTTAACCATGGTCAATGTGTTCAACCACATATGAGCTTATAACGATGGTCAACGTGTTTAACTACAAATGAGCTTATAAAAGCATGGTTGACCATGATAAAGTATCATTAACTAAGGGTGAACATGGTTAACCATAGATGGAAATGTTTAATAATAAATAAATATGGTTGATCATGTTTACTATGTTTGATAAAATAGTTGACCATAGATGTCCATGGATGATCATGGTGGTCATGGTTGATTATGGTGACCATGTTTCACCATTGTCGAGTTGTCTCTACCAAGGTTGAACATCATTGAGTACATTTGAGTAGGTTGACTATGGTTGAATATTGTTGAACATACTTTATATGTTGGATATTTTAGTTATGGTTAACTATGTTGAATGTGATGGATGCACCTAACTCTGTTGACTATGCGATGACGTTGACTATGGTCAAACATGTCACAATGGTTGACCATTATGACCATTATTGTGACATTGAGAATATATGTCCATTATTTTGGGAATTTATGTCATATTGTGACAATGTATGTCATAAAACATCACTCTTTCGTCACATTAAGATGTTGGATAAATTACAATGCAATGTCACAGAGTGACAATTTTTATGACATTGCAAAGTTGGACAATGTTTGTCACATTATGACATTGGATAAGTTTTCCTACCATCTGATGTCAGAGCATGTTTGTTATAATGTGATATTGGTTTCTTTGTCATGTTAGTTCATTTGTAATAATGTGAAACTAGTTTTTTCCAAACATTTATTTTTATTATCATTTCACACAAACTTTTTTATGTGAGTAGATCATGTTGTTGTTTTTGCAATGTCAAATTGTGACAATGTTTGTCCCATTGCTATATTGGATAAATTGTGACAATGTCACGTTATTGGATAAATTCTTTATTAGTTTTGTAGTTTCATATTATAGTAATGTTTTTCAAATTTTGTCATTATATACATTGTAGTGTAATGACACATTGCCACAATATTTGTCACATCTACATGTCAGACAATATTTATCACTATGCAACGTTGGACAAATATGTACCATTTTGACATCAAAACATGTTTGTTACAATGTGTGACATTGCTCTGTTTGTCACATTAGTTCGTTTGGTATAATGTGATGCTAGATTTTTTTCATTGCATTGTCTAAGAATTTGTTTTCTTAGCAATTTCACACAAAATTTTTCACACAACCATATGTTAGAGAGCAACAAAGATATTTGTTTAAGAAGTTGTGAGATAAAATTTAATTTTCCATTTCTTGTTCATGTCATTTTATTTACACAAAAAACATTGTGATGTTAGTTGTGTAATGTGATGTAGTGATGATGTGTCATGTTCACTAAAAAGAAATGAGTATTCTTCTTATTTTTAACAATTGTCATGTTGGTTTGTTTGTCACTACATTATGTTGATTTTTTTCATCATATTATCCCAACATTTGTTTTATAGTATTTTCATGCCATTTTCTTTTGAATAATCACATTGAGATGTTGGTTTTGTAATATGAAATTTTGATGATAGTTTTTTTAATTCAAAATAGTTTTCTAATTCAAAATACAACATATTTTGATTTCTTTTTACAATAAAACAAAAAAAAAGTTATTCTATAAAGGAAAAAAAATGATATATAAAAAATGCATGAAAAGAAATCAATAATATTAATATTAATATAAATAATACGAAAGCCATAAACTAAAGTTATATAGTAATATTTAATATATTGGCCATGTCAATATTATTAACTTAGTTTTATGTCTTATGTAATTATTTATATTAATTATTATTAATAATAATACATTAATTATATATAATTAAATTAAACTAATTATTAAAAAATAATATTAAGATAAATATTTTGAAAAAAAAAATATTCCAACATAAAAGTTATTCATTTATTTTATTGGTTATTATTCTTTGATAAAACTACGTTTAACTCGTTCTAAATATAATTTATCACACATAAAAAAATAAATTTAAAAATAAAAAATTATAAAATATGTATGTCCCTCTAATATTAAATATAGTAGGAAAAATCCACTAATACCACATCTACATTATATTTTGATTCAAACTTCTTGGAAAAGCACAAGTATGGGTGGTTGAGAGGCAATGGATAACGATCATTATTATTATTTCATCCTTTTCTACTCTTCTATATTTTATATTAGTGTCATGTATTATGAGGAGTCAAGTTTTTGTTACGATTTTTGTTTAAGTTTCATTAGAAGTTGGTTATGTGGCACAATTTTGAGTCGTGGTTTATTGTTAAGTTTTTCAATTTATAAAAGAGATTATGAGTTCAAATTTAATGGAGTAAAATTTGTTATTATGTGTTTTTTTAAGAGATTATAGGTTCAAAATCATATAGGGGTAAAGTATGTATGTTTTTGTAGATTTAGTAGTCAAATCGCTATAAGGAAATGAGTCACTTATCTCACAAACAAGAGGTCTTATATACAAATTTGATATTCAATAGTGAACTTAAAAATAAATTATTATGTGCCTTTTCACTATATTGATAAACACTATATTGATATTACAAAAAATAGAAATGGGTTGTTAAACAACATCCATCCTGAATACTTTTGCGATCAACCAAATCCTTTATTTTATCTCCTAAGAAGTTTCCCAATTATCTGAGATCCTAAGACCAGCACAATGTTGAAGATAATGGAGAATATCCTAGAATAGTGTGAGTTGGTTCACATGACCTCATGATATGAATTAGTTTCTATTTCTTAGGTTATTGTTCTAACTTCCCTAAAACCATTATTACTATATAATGTGTGATGTACATGAACAATTTAGAGCATTCTGCAGAGCCAAACTTTCCTGGTTCAGACTCTCTTTTGTAGATATGGCCAATGGGTTTTATTTCTTTTAATACAACATTGTCATTTTTATCATGGTATCAGAGCATCAGGGCCGAGCATTGTGTACGCTAAGAGGAGGGTGCGACTAAACCAAAATCATCGTAGGTTTCAGGAGAATAAATACGACAATTATTCAAACATACTTAGGATCACCTTCTCTGATTTTAGGTGTATAGCTGTGACGACATCGCAGATAAGTGGTGCACATCTGCGACGGCGTCTTAGATAAGTGGTGTACATCTATGGGAATCGTGTAAACAACAAAAAGGCTCTATGGTGGCTGAGAGAAGGCTGTATCCTGGAGAAGGCTGCAAAGGCTGCCAATAGAAGGTTGTTTGGAGGCCGTGAAGGAAGCCAGGATGATTTGCGGGTGTACTGCGAGATGAAACAACATTGAAGATCAGTCATTTCTCTTTGTCATAGATCTGGGGTAAATCTAAGATATTATTTTACGTGTAGAATTTTTTTTGTCTAAATCGCCAAGATGAATAATAATATGTTTGAAGCATGCTTGAATGTGAATAACAAGCTTGATGGTTCCAATTATGCAAATTGGGAATTCAAGATGCAGACTCTGTTAGAAGTGCAAAGTGCTTGGACGATTGTAAATGGGGATGAGCCAAAGCCAGCTGATGGATCAACATTGATCCAAGATTAGGAGAAGTGAGAAGGTAGAGCAAAGACGTTGTTGAAGATGTCAGTAAAAGACTGCATCATGCCACACATCAGAGAGTGTAAGACGACTAACAAGATCTGGGGAATTTTGAAAGATTTGTATGAGATTAGGAATACGAATCGTCTTCTGTTTCTGAAGAGCAAGATCTTATACCTGAAGATGGAGGAGAATGAAATAGTTCTTGCCTTCATAGCAAGGATCAAAGATTTGAAGAAAAAATTGGTAGACATTGGTCATATAGTTGACGATACAGATCTTGTAACAATTAACATGAATGGTGTGACCGATGAATACCAAATGTTCATCATTGGTATAAACGTGAGGGAGAAAATCTGAAAGTTTGAAGAGCTGACATGAATATTGATGCAATATGAAGAAAGGAGATCGACTCTGAAGCCCCAGAGTGTCAATCTTGCATTGATGATAAAGAAGTACTTCTTCAAAGGGAAAGGAAACATGCAATAACAAAACGAAGGAAATTCACAAAAAAGACCGAATCAGACCCAAGTTATGCATCTGAATAGAAACAACTCTAAAATTAAATGTTTTTATTGCGGAAAACTTCGACATATTGCCAAGGAGTGCAAGAAGAAGAAATATCATGAAGAACATCAGAAGCAAAAACGACATATAGGTCATCTCGCAAATGAAAATCATGTGCATAATTTCAGATTGTTTATGGTAGATTTCGGTGAGAATGTTGATGCAGAAATATGGTATGTAGATTTGGGAGCATCAACACATATGACAGGGAACAATCGTTTGTTCGAAGATTTTAAAGAAATCAACGAAGGAGCATAGAATTACCTAGGTGATGATAGAAGTCATCTGTTGACACCTAATCCTCAGCGATTGGGAGAGTTGAATGTGAACAGTCATCAAGAAGATGAACTGAATGATCACATTCATGTATATAATAGATAGCTACCTAATGGAATAAATGAATCAATTTTTCTGGAGTTACTCCTGGTCTGACATGGTATCAGAGCATAGGTCCCAGGTTCTTTTTTTAACCTTGCCTTGTAACTCCTCTGTCCACTGTTTGCTTCTGCTCCTCTGTCCACTGCCTGACATTCCTTGTTGTTTAACGCATGGGTTGGTTCGACTATTCCTCTGCCTGAACGCTGCAAAGTTGTTGAACGCCTGAAGGAAAACGTTGTTTAAAATTATTGAAACGTTGGTTAACGCCGTACTGCTGAGCATGGTATCCGAAAGTTCTCTTCATTTGAAACGTTGCTTGACATATTTGAAATGCTGTTATATTTTGTCTGCTAAGCATGGTATCAAAGTTCTCTTCATTTGAAACGTTGTCTGAGTTTTGAAATCGCTGTATCCGATATTTAAAAACGTTGTCTGATATGTATTGAGTGGGATATGTCACCATATTTGAAACGCTGTGTTGTGTGGGTATATATATATTTTACAAGTGAAATACAGTTGCAATTAATATCGCTGAGAAGATAGGTATTTCAATCCTAAACACGGAATACAATACTTATCGTATATTCTTTATATTACCTGAATTTTTAGATGGATTTCAAAATATGTCTACGCTAGCATGGTTGGCACTAGCCATTCACAGCACGCTAAGGAAGATATTCCAGAGGCAGATATCGCCCGACAATATCTGTGGCCTTACTAATTTGGTTAGGAATTGGATGCCCAGTGTCTTTTGTTGTTGAATTCGTATGTTGCAAATGAAATCGTCGAGAGTCATGGTATATACCTAAAGTTTCAGAGGATTAGGTATATCATTCGATATTTTAAACGCTTCCTGATACAGTGATTTTCTTAAATATTGCTCTATGGTATATAATTTGAATGATATATATATATATATATATATTTATATATATATTATATATTATATATATATATATATAATAATAATTTTATATATTATATATATATATATATATATATAATATATATATATATATATATATATATATATATATATATATAATATATAATTTATTTATATATATATATATATATATATATATACTTGAATGGTTTTTGTTTAAAGAAGAAAGGGGGAGGGTGTATGAAGGATATTTTACAGAGACATTGGAAGAAAATATAGTGCATAAAGACTTTGAAATATTTTTACCCCTTTGAGAAAAATTTGGCTATATAGAAGCAGAAGTTTTTTCTTCATAAGAGCAATTTTTTTTTTTTCCATCAGAAGTATTAGTCTATCAGCAAAAGTTTTTTATATCAGCAAAAGTAATCTTTTACAGAATGCATTCAATCATCTCTATGATAGGAATAGTTCTCACTGGCAAGGAGAACTATCCTGACTGGTCCCGAATGATACAACACACCCTCATCTTCAATGAGTTGTGGAAAGGAGTGTGTGTCGGAGAAGGAGACAGTGACCCAAAAAAGCCTACATCAGACAAATAGCTCGCCGTCTGGGAAAACAAGAACAACAAAGTGTATGCATTAATCGCAACATCTGTAAATAAGGAGGTGAGTCGCCATATTACATCATATTCAATTGCCTTTGAAGCTTTACAAAAGCTGAAGGAACTCTATGACTCACATTCTGCACTTGAAGTCGTCCAACTTATGATTAAACTCTTCACTCTTGAACTGCAAAATAATGATCCTCTTGCTCTTGTATCTGAAATAAAGTCTATAATGCATGATATCAAATCCACTAAAGTTGAGTTGGATATCTCTCTTATTGCTTTTCTCAAGGCACTTTATCCTACATACTC
>APFE030941059.1:0-10154 GCA_000404065.3 Pinus taeda
TATAATAACGATCTTTTTCTATATATATTAATAACAATCTTTATCTACATGGAGTGATATATTTTCTTTACCAAGAAAACTATATAAAAAACGATCCTTATCTACATGTGGTAATATATTTTCTTTACCAAGAAAAATATATAAAAATCAATCTTTATCTACATGTGGTAATATATTTTCATTACCAAGAAAAATATATAAAAATCAATCTTTATCTTCATGTGATAATTTAGTTTCTTTGCCAAGAAAAATATATAAAAATCAATCTTTATCTAGATGTAGTAATATATTTTCTTTACTAAGAAAACTAGGGTGAGTTTTGTGTAACCACAAAATCCAGATCATTTTCACTTATTTTCCATTTCAACAAATGACAAATCTACTTAGTTTTTAACACACAATATTCACATATAATATGTGTAATAAAATATGTGCAAGAATATTCATATTGCACATTCTCTTTTCAAGAAACACAATGCAAATAAAATATATGCTTATGTTAACCGCAATACCCATGAAGTGGAAAATTGTTTGGTCTTAACGAAGGCTAGGTAAACTGAAGCTGATTGAGAAACTCTGCATGTATATTCTTTCTTCTTAGGCCTTTTCATTGATATCCTTGGGAATAAAAAATATACTCATGTGTAATTCCAGACTTGTTGCTTCTTTAAAGGTGCTTCTTCTTCCAAGCGCCATGCAATGGGTTCTGGCTTCAACCGGATTCAAAACGAAGAGCTTCCAGTATTGAAATTCCAAATGCGCGTTGATCCACTATTCCAGTTACTGCGTGTGTCAGAACTTTTATTGCATGGGACATGGTTGTGTTAGGTCAAACTTCCTTGCCATCCAAAAAAATCGAGAAAACAACGCACCATCGGTAAGTAAAAGGAAAGGACATTTTCCAAGAACCGAACCCTAACTAAATTCTAATCCAATTGTCATGTGACAAAGGAAAACTAAATTTTAATTACTATTCTTTGCGTAAAATAAACGTGAAATAGGGATGTTACATACTCCTCACCCCCCGCTTAAAGAGAACATCATCCCTGGTGTTCATCTACCACTTGGACTTAATTTCTACTCATTATAAGGAATCCAAAAAACTGAAAAATGAGATCCTTTCTCTTCAAAATGAAGGATTCCATTTCCAAAGAATACTAATAGTCAAAAGAAATATTGTTGATTTATAGTCATAAGCATTTAAAACTGCAAAACTAAGCAATTTCTACTTTCCATAGCTTAGCAACTATTTAATTATATAGCAACAAAAAAAAATCTTTATACCAACTTACCATTACCTACCAATTACTCTAACAAGTCATGGTCACTTTTACACAAGCACTTCAATAGTGATTGGACGACACATCAACACTCCATGGCAAGTAACCTATAATGTATGACTAACAAATTCAATCACATTAGTCACAACATTTTCAATCAAATAAAATACTTTTAATAATTAATTAGTTATGCAATGTCATGTGATATTTCAATCACAGTACTTTTACAAGTACTTAGAGAACACCAACACTCTAATCAACAAACTGATAAATCACCTCACCATGTGCACATTGTCTTAGCTCCTTCTAAAGACATCCACATAATACCTCTAAAAGTACCCATAGAGAAGCTAATGCCCTCTGATCATCGAAATGACCAATAAATGCACCAAGTTCATACTTTCCTAGCCCTTGCTAAGAGATTCAAAAGATTATTAATAAAAAAACTTACACTTCCAATAATTCCTTTCTGAGCACTAGGCTCATTTTATGTCAAAAATGTACATCAGATATTTACACAATTATATATAAAATTCATTTTGAACATAACACATAGATGATTACTTAATTTTTTTAGATATGAGAACCACAATAGACTAATGAATGCTCCTCCCAACCTATGGGAACTAGTTTCAACAACCAGATCGAGTCATTTTCGCATCCAGACAGTTCTTTGATAAAGTCCATACCAAGTCTAGTATGGAATTCCACTGGCCAGCCAACTCAAGAATTCCAATGACCACATAGGGTCCAATATAGGATTCCTCTTAGCAGCGTTGTGCCTATTCCTCTGGAAGTGTCTCGTCTTTGAGGAATTCTAGGCCATCTCCAACAGGCTCTAAATGAACAGAGTTTCCTCAGGATTTTTACCCTCTTTACCATCTTGGCCAACTCTTTTCCCTTACTGAGATCATTTATCTCTAGGGAGAGGAAATCCAAGCAGGAAAGTGCCATCAACCCCTTCGTGCAGGAAACGACCATCAACCCAAGGCCTTCTGGCATAATAAATTTCTCTTTTAGCACTCTTTCCCACAACAATTTACATAAGGAACCATATGAACATTATCATTAACAAAATAAACATGCATGTACACCATGCATTTACACTTAACCCTCAACATGGGTCCACAATATCTAGATTGATAGGAAACATAACTAAAATAGATGGTGTATGCATTTTGATTTTCCAAGTAACACAATCATGTATATCATATAACATTATACTTTCTCATTTACGGTTGCAATGCAATTTTACCTTGACATGTTTTCTTGTGGCCATTAAGTTACCACTACTTAATCCCAGAATTTTACCTTGACATGTTTTCTTGTGGCCATTAAGTTACCACTACTTAATCCCATCAACAACGTTAGTCATAAATATGCATCATTTAACAGGTATTCACTTTCTGAATCATTTCCAATTTCCACAACATATTTTCATTAATAGACTGATACATGAAGTAACTACGATAATCACTTGTTTACGAATTGTAATAAACTTAAATCAAATTCAATTCATGCATATAAGTTTTATTAGTTAGTCATGAAACACTAAACAATCACAACTACTAACCATCTTAATGCAACCATGACAAAACTTAACCAACAATTAGTTATTACAATCAAGTCTCACTACTTGATTCATTGTTTAGTTTCAATATCTAAAGGGGTTCTTCCAATGTCCTTTTAAAACACTATATTATCTATTTACATTCATGCATTCATTCATTAAAAGTAGTGCATTGTAACTTTCATGTTCATTAAATGTGTCATTAATATTTCCATATTTGCAAAAGTTGGTAGTTAATTGTCACTTTCCTTAGTGAGTCTCAAGATTGTTCATAAGTGTGACAAAGGTTTATTGTCTTTTATCCTCATCAAGATTCAAATGTCATGACATAGTTTTGCAACAAAATTTATTACTTACCACTCCTTGCAATTATAAACATGAATCAAACATATCATGTTAAAAGTAGTCCACTGCATATATCAATACGTAGGTTGTTAGACTCATTCCTAAGTTGATTCTC
The DNA here is from genome assembly GCA_000404065.3 of Pinus taeda. Taxonomy (NCBI): domain Eukaryota; kingdom Viridiplantae; phylum Streptophyta; class Pinopsida; order Pinales; family Pinaceae; genus Pinus; species Pinus taeda. The sequence goes on from APFE030941059.1 coordinate 3,311, forward strand.
ACTAGTACCATACCTCGCTTTCATTTTTGCTTAAAAATTCCCAAAGGCATCATTGTTGCAACATTTAGCTCTGATACAACTTGTAACATACCCTGATAAGCTCACATGAAAATGCAGGGAGTTAGAAATTTTTTTTTACACAAATTATTCACAAGTAATTTTCCAATCACTATTACACAATCATCATTAACCATTAGATGGAATGTCATTAGCACATAAAGTAATTTCAATAAAAGATAGTAAGTTGCATAACCATTAACAAGCATTGTTGTTGTATATTAACATAAATTGTGTGATGAATCTTGCATCCATTTCAAGATTCCCTTAAACAGATTAATTAATCAAATACTTGACATTATGATTATCACATCAGATAAGGAATCAACATCATATCATTGAACACTGATATACCCTAGAAACCCCGTAGAGTGAAAACCCAAAAACTTTTAATTTTATTATTAAATGCTCATGAGGGTGTTCACCCCTCACTCAATGGCTTATAAGGGAGGCCATCCCTTATCCATTATTATAAAATATTACAATGAAATATCAATTAAAATACAACATACCTAGCTAAAAGCTACTACAATGATAATGAAACCATTTACCCACAAGTGACCACTCTTTATATGCATGTGGCATGATTGTCCCATCAATGGACCATCTTGCAGCGCATACTCATCAACATGGACCATTAGTTCTTATCTGTCACAATGTTATACATAATTGTCTTTTGCACAAATCACCATCCTTTCCTCTCATTGATGTCATCAACAATCTTTGGTAACATGATTAGATAAGTATTAATCAATCAATAATTATTTTTTGAAAGCGATTTTTCAACGTCTATTCACGTCCATACATGAGATGTAATTATAATATCACAACATGCTTCTTCTTACACCATTATGCATGTATAAACAAATAATTATCAAGCATGTCAAAATAATTACCCCATTACTATGATCATTCTCGCACCAACACACATTCGTATCCAAAGGAAACCAATATAACCATTTATTTCACTTAAAGGATACTAGAAACTTATCATTCTTTTTCATGCATGTAATTAGATAAAAACTAATTCGAAGATAGCTAGCCCCTTAACTTCTTCTTTGTCCATGTAACTAAGTAATATTTCCAATACTGTAGATGTTCCCTTCTAAGGGGGAGCTAACATGATAGACATTATTCTCATGCATGCAAATATAGTTCCCTTTAAAAAAAAAAAACATCTTTCCAATATAGATCTTTTTACAAAATCTATTGTATGCACAAAGACATGCATTGTTCCAAATCAAAACCAATGTGTTAGTTGTTATTTCTTGCATGCAGATATATTTATTTTACAAAGGAAAGCTCGTACATTTATTCCAAGTACCTACTTGTTTTACTTTCCATAATACTTACTCTTTTTTGCATACAATTCATGTTTCTCTTTAAAAGATCTAACACAATAGTTCTACAAATCCATGTTTATCTTTGAAATATCTAGGACAATAGTTATATCTTCATACATGTAATGAACTATTGTTCCTATGCTTCTACATATGTGTTCATTTCACATAGTTATTTTCAAGAACCCAACATAGTTTCTCTATTGTATGTACAAGTTCTCATGCATTTGTTTTGAAGAAAGTATCATTATCAAAGTTCCCATGCATTTGTTTTCATAAAAGTATCATAGTCAACCTACCTTTTGGGCATACGAACTAAGATAACAATAATGTTATTTTTTTACGCAATAAACCATGCAATTAAATCAAACTGTCCAGTTTACAACATGAGTCATTTATCCTTTTAACCATAAAAGGATGTAACTTTTCCAAACTCTTGCATAGGAATTAACACAATTAACTTATATTTTCTTCAACAAATAATTATGTCTTATAAAAACATAAGGTAGTTTTAACGCAATTAGCTTATCTTTTATTCAACAAATAATTGTCTTATAAACACATAAGGTAGTTATTAAAACTACACATTTCAAAAAGAAATCCCACTTTCCAAGAAAATAATTTAATTAGCTTTTCTCTTTTATTTTTCACCTTTCCAAGAAAATAATTTAATTAACTTTTCAACTTTTCACCACTCATCTTCTTCAACAAATAATTATGTCTTATAAATACCCATTTTGAAACACACACATGTCATTTATCTTTTTACCCATAAAAAGATGTAGCTTTTCCAAACTCTTGCAAAGGAATTAAATTCAACAAATAATTATGTCTTATAAACACATAAGGTAGTTATTAAAACTTTTCAAAAGGAAATCTTGCTTTCCAAGAAAATAATTTAATTAACTTTTCTCTATTATTTTTCACCACCGATGAAATTATTTCACAAGTTACCCTCTTTAATCTATATTCACTTCCAAGAAAATAGCTTGAATAAGAAAAGAGCATGCATCCTATCTTTTCTTACATGACAGGAATTTACATTGTTAAATAAAGACAAGAAAGATTACTCATCTTTTAATGTTGCAAATATATTTATAATAGAAATATTTTTTTATATGTAGTAACAACAATATTTATCTACATGCAGTGATATATTTTGTTTACCCAGAAAAATATAAAAAAAATCAATTTTTATCTACATGTGGTAATATATTTTCTTTACCAACAAAAATATATAAATATCAATCTTTATCTACATGTAGTAATATATTTTCTTTACTAAGAAAAATATATAAAAATCAATCTTTATTAATATATTTTCTTTGCTAAGAAAGCTAGTGTGAGTTTTGTGTTACCATAAAGTCTAGATCATTTTCACTTATTTTCCATTTCAACAAATCACAAATCTACTTAGTTTTTAACACACAAAATTCACATATAATATTTGTTATAAAGTATGTACAAGAATATTGATATTGTATGTTTTCTTTTCAAGAAACAAAATGTAAATAAAATACATACTTATCTTAACCGCAATACCCATGAACTGGAAAACGGTTTGGTCTCAACGAAGGCCATGTAAATTGAAGCCGATTGAGCAACTCTGCATGTATAATATTTATGCTTGAGCCTTTTAATTGATATCCTTGGGAGTACAAAATATACCCATGTGTACTTCGAGACTCGTTGATTCTTCGAAGGTGCTTCTTCTTCCAAGTGGCATGCAGTGGATTCCAGCTTCGACTGGATTCAGAAATAAGAGCTTCTAGCGTTGAAATTCCAAATGCACACTGATCATTACCTGATCTTCTCTTGCATTGGAAATCATTCTCTCCCGCTTGTACTTCAATCCTTCGCCCACCGTCCAACTCACCCCGATCGTGGGAAAGATAACTAAATTTTAATTAATACTCTTTATGTAAAATAAACACGAAATAGTGATGTTTCAATTAATTATTAATAATCAAATAAAAATGTAAAAAATCCATCTACTAATTAACTATTAATACTTAAATCAAAATTTTAAAATTCATATTCCCTATTAATGGACTAATTAATTAAAAGAGATGAACAACACAAACTATAGATATCAAACAATTTAAATAAAAAAATAAATTAAGATTAATTTATTTTAAATTTGGCGACCAACATGATATATAACTATTAGTAAACTGAAGGGTTTTACAGCCCTTCACGACCTGTCCTCCTCCAGGTAAAACAGATGGAAGATTTGAACCTTGGATTTCTCAGTTTTCACATTACTTTGATCACCAATTATGGACAATTTATTTTAAATATTTCATTTTAACTATTATTAAATATATTTTTTTAAATTATATATATACTTATATATAATTTCAAAATTAACAGTAATTTTATTTTCTTAAATGGATATAAACCATCATAATCTATTTTAATATGGATTAATAGGAGTTCAAGGGGTGGGAATCGTCCCAATTTTCTTCAACGTAATTTTTTCATGGCCAATATTACTTTATATTTGTATAGTTTTAATTTCTTTATTATATTTAAATATATATATAATATAATATATTAATATATATTATATATTATATATATAATATTATATATATAGGTTTATATGAGCAAAATTTCAACTTTGATGACAAAAAGACATGGTTACACGTCATACTAGGCTATAAAATGAGTGTCCCAGCTCAATAAACAAACACAACAACATAAATATACTAATTATCCCCTAATCATTTTCATTGTATTTCCTTGTTATATGAGATTAAATAACGAGCAACAAGAGGCAAGGCACAAGAAAATAAATCCGTCGGAGATCGGAGGCTAGGGGATTTGTTTATTTAATTTTTTTTTTTACTTTAGATGTATAATAAATAAATTTTATAATTGTAAGTATATTTAAAAATATAATATGTGTATATTCTACCTCTCATTTATTTATATATATATAAATAATAATTTGAATAGTGAACTCTCCCTCATCCTAATGTCTTGTGGGGTTGGTGATAAAAGAAAAGTATTAACAAGTCAACTTCCGAGAATGGAAGGCTACATATTTAATGTTGAATTGATGTGACCGTTAATTTAGTGGAGACTGGCAAGACTAAGTACCTAGTCATGCAATATTTAGTGTATTTCAGTGGGAGGTATAAATTTCATCTATTTGAATTCTTCAAATTCCATAACTTTTACCGATGTTGATCGAATGAAACCACAGATTAAGCCAATAAAACTGGACAGATCGAACGCATGACATAGCCAGATGACAACTGTAATAATTTTTTAGATATAAACTAAATATAAATTAGAAAGGGCAAAGGGAATATTAAAGAAAAACACATCAATGTTCCAGAAAGTGACGCTATTTAATGCTGACAGAAGGAACACCCTCGTCTAGATGACTCATGGACTCTGGAAATGGAAGACCTCTTCAAAATCGGATATGCTAATTGTATCGATGAGATTTCAGTTTGGAATGGGCAAAATGGCTCACATGTTATCCTTGGTTGGTAACTCATTAAAAATTGTAAATTATTAGTCTCTCAACGATTAACTAATTTATAGCAATGAGAGGATGGACAATTTAACATGGAGATTTAATACGATGATATGTTATCGCAATTTTAATATTTAACAGGGAAATTTGGGAATAGGCTAAAAAAGGTCTTCACAATTATCATTAATGGAGTGAAAAATGGTGTCATGATTTAATAAGAGTTGCATGCAACAGTAGTCCCTACCAGGAATGCTTGATAAAGAATTCGCTAATTTGCATGCAGTGGTCCTTGCCAGGGATGTGTTTGATAAAGAAGCTCCCAATTTGCATTATTATCATCAATTGTTTGCTAGAGGTTTGACAAGTAATAAAAATGTTTTGTTTATTTGCATGCAGGAGATCCAAGTTTGAACACAGATGATGGTAATTCAAAACTTACGATATGGTTGGAGGAGATCCAAGTTTGAAGGAAGATGTTGTAATTCGAAACTTACGATATGGTTGCAATAGTTATAAGCACAGAAGCAATACATAGGAATTAGCTCACTGATATTAACTATAATCAGTATTGAATTATATATAATTGAAATCTAATCGACTAAGTTAAGCATAGGCCCCTGTTTCCCTCTCAAAAGTCCTCAAGATGACAATCTCTGATGTTTTTGCGAACAACATGGCACCTCATTAATCTTGGGTTTCTCTTAGGAGCCTGGATACTGCTGCTGCCACCGATATTATTGTTGCTTTCCCCACCAGGAGGTGGAACTGGAGCTACTATTTTCCTCAATGTATTCTCTGCGGCAGGAGGTTGTGTTTTCTTCTTATTAGAGTAATAACGCTGAAGATATCCTCTATTGTTGTTTCTCATCATACCTATAGGAGTAACTGCGGAAAGAATTAGTTCTTAGTAAGTTTGACAGGTCAGAGATGTGAGAATCATGGTAGCAAAGTGTGGATGTGCCTTCAAATTCTACGCAGGGAAATAAGCACAGAAACATTTATGATGGAATTAGTTCTTTGGAACAATTATCTATTTTTTAAAAAGTACATGAACTATGGTGCAAACATTGCCCAAATGAACATGGACATGCTAAATTCACATAAAACAATTAGATCTAATGAGATCCAAAGTAAAACCCAGGTTTGAAATCATGAGAATTCTACCACATGGAATTAGTTCTTTGGAACAATTATATTTGTTTTTAGAAGTACATGAACTCTGGTGCAAACATTGCCCAAATGAACATGGGCATGCTGAATTCACAACTTTACTTGTCTACCATACACAGATAAATTGATATATCAAAATGCTTCAAAATTCCATGATATAATGAAATCAACTACCAAAAAACTTGCATACAACATGTACAATTTGCAAAAAGCATAAATAATGGGATTCCTTAATATGATTGAAAAATGCATAAATAACGGGATTCCTTAATACAATGAGATTATTAATTGACTTTATTATAAATGTCCTTACTTGTGTTGCCAACATAAGAAAAATACCATACATGCTAGTCATGAGGCATTTGAGGCTGAAGCTATGTACATGGTTCATGATAGACTGACTTTGAGAATCCTCCCATGAATGAATAGTTCCTAAATGGCTTTGAGATAAAATTGAACTAAATGTTTCATAAGAAAATGGCATTTGAGGTTGAAGCTGTGTACATGGTTAAGGATACAGTGTCTATGAGAATCCTCCCATGAATGTACAGTTCTAGAAAGGCTTCTAGTTAACACTAAACTGAATGTTTGATAAGCAAATAGCTTTGAAGGGAGCATTTTGAATGCATTCTATAAAACCTGCAACATCTCTTGGAACCTGTTAGTGTCGGTCTTGAAAGCCCTCCATCAGTGATAAAAAAAGCTCTTTGCATTTGCATTAGTAGGTGTCTCATCAGTGTCAAATTTTGCACCCCGTTAGGCATGCCATAAACCTGATGGAGGAGCT
>APFE030941060.1:0-23228 GCA_000404065.3 Pinus taeda
TTGGACCTAAGGTAAGATCGAAAAACACTTGGTTTCTCATAGAATAACGTATATTTAGAGAAGGATTGCTCTTGTTTGTTCTGTTTGTCACTAGAGATTCTTAGACTCCTAGGGAGGTTAGGTTTGTCCGCAAAAATAACTCTTTCCGCATGACACTTAGGATTGCCACCAATTTTTGGTGTCAGAGAAATTTAGTTCCTTTCTCTAAGTAAAGATGGAGGTAGTAAGAAGGGGTCGAGGTAGAGCCATCAGAAGAGTAGCAGATGAAGGGGTACGAGAAGAGATTAGGACTTTAACTGTACGTTTGGCAGTAGTGGAAGTAGGAAGGTGTAGAGATCCGGAAGGTGGGGATGATAGTGAGGAGGAAAACGCAGCCACGACGGATGGGTCAGAGGAAGAGGGACCATAGATTAAACTATTGAGGTCAGTCTTGTTGGCTAGTAGCAAGCCAAGGCCGGAGCTTTCTAACTATGATGGCAGTTTTTCCATAGAGGCATTGCTACACTGGATAAGTGAGCTAGATAAATATTTTGAATATGAAGAAATCAGCGAAGACAAGAAGATTAGGTTTGTTGTCACCAAGTCAAAGGGACATGCAACACTGTGGTGGGATAGTGTGCAGGCAGAAAGGAGGGGATTGAACAAACCATTTATTGAAAAATGGGACAGGATGATTGCTAGGATGAAGAGAAAATTTCTGCCTAAAGATTACCAAATTTCCCTTTATAGACAAGTACAGAACCTGAGACAAAGAATGATGACCGTAAAGGAATATACTGAAGAATTTTATAAAGTAAACCTGAGAGCTGGTTATGTTGAAGATACCCCTGAAAAACAATGAGGTTTGTAAATGGTCTACGGATGGACATCCTAGGCGAAATTAGTATTCTTTCACCTAAGGCCATAGAGGAAGCTTATCAGATTTCTTTGAAAGTGGAGGAAAAGATTGCCAGGAAACATAATGCCAGAAGAGGACGTGGTTCTGGCAGAGGTAGGGGACAATCCTTTGGCAGAGGTAGAACTGCCAACAGTAATGAAGAGGGCATCAGTTCAAAGACTTTAGGACAGATTGAAAGGGAAGGTAACACTAGAGGAGGAAGGTCATACCAACAAGGAAGAGGTAATGGCAGAGGAAGAGGAAATGCCTATCAGTGTTAGAAGTGTCACAAGTGGGGACACGAGTCCTTTGAATGTCCTAAAAATGAACAAACTGGATAGAGGGGAGCATATGTTGCTCAGCCTGATGAAGCAGAGGCACCACCACAGGAGGTGGAAAATATGCTTGAAACCAAGGAAGCCTTGGTGTTGAACAAGGTATTATTGAAACCAACTAAGTAAGTAGCTAATCAAACACAGAGGAAAACATTGTTCCAGACTGTGTGCAAGTCGCATGGGAAATGTTGCAAATTAATCATAGACAGTGGAAGTACTGATAATCTGGTAGCTATTGAAATGGTGGGAAAATTGGGTTTGAAGAAGTTGAAGCACCCAACTTCATATAGGGTGTCTTGGTTGCAGAAAGGTCACCAACTGCTGGTCAATGGGCAGTGCGAAGTAGAGTTTCATATTGGCAAGTACAAGGACAAGGTGACTTACGATGTCATGCCAATGGACATGTGCCATATTTTGCTGGGAAGACCATGGCAATATGATAGGAAAGTCATCCGTGACGGGGAAACAAATTGTTACAAGTTTGTTAAAGATGGGATAAAGCATATGCTAGTGCCCATAAAGGAAGAGTATGCTACAAAAACCAGTTGAACAAAAGCATTACTGTCAGGTGGAAAAGAGTTTCTGCGACAGATGGAGGATGATGAAGTAAAATATGCAGTTGTGCGAAAGCCAAAACCAATATTGATCCATACTAAAATCGCTGAATTACCTAAAGAGATATAGGACATGCTACAGGAATTTAGTGATATTATGGTAGATGATCTACCAGACAAATTACCACCAAAGTGGAGCATTAGTCACCATATTGATTTCATTCCAGGAGCCAGTTTTCCAAACAAAGCTGCTTACCAGATGAGTCCGAAGGAGTTGTTGGATAAAGGACTGATTTGGGAGAGTCTAAGCCCTTGTGTGGTTTCGACTATTTTAGCTCCCAAGAAAGGAGGTGAGTTGCGGATGTGCATTGATTACCAGGCAATTAACAAGATTACCATCAGGTACATGTTCCCTTTACCTCAGATGGATGATATGATGGATTGTTTGAGTGGAGCAACATACTTTTTAAAGATAGACTTGAAAAGCAGCTACCACCAAATCAGGATTCGAGAAGGTGATGAGTGGAAGACAACTTTCAAGACTAATGAAGGCTTATATGAATGGTTGGTTATGCCATTTGGATTGAGCAATGCCCCCAACACATTCATGTGTTTGATGAACGAGATGCGGAAAGAATTCATTGGTAAATTTGTGATTGTATATCTGGATGATCTACTTATATTCAACAAGACGATGGAAGAGCATTTTCAACATGTGAGGTATGTATTGGAAAAATTGCAGCAAAATAGATTATTGATAAATTTGAAGAAATGTTCTTTTTTCAAGAAAGAAATAATTCATTTGGGATTTGTGATTTCTGAGAATGAACTAAAAATGGATCCGAAAAAGGTTGCAGCCACAGTTAGCTGGCCATCTCCCAAGAGTTTGTTTGACGTATAGAGTTTTCATGGATTGGCGAGTTTTTATCAAAAGTTTATTAAAAAATTTAGTGTGATTTGTGCACCCATGGCGGACACCATTAAGAAGGAAAATCAACCTTTTCATTGGATAGAATCGACAGAGAAGAGTTTTCGGCTGCTCGAAAGGAATATCACTGAGAAACCAATTTTAAGATTACCAGACTTTAACAAACTTTTTCAAGTTTGTTGTGATGCCAGTGGGATAGCCATTGGTGCAATACTTAGCCAAGAAGTTAAGCCAGTAGCCTATTTCAGTGAGAAATTAAACGAAAGTAGGCAGAAGTACATGTCTTATGACAAATAATTTTATGCGGTGGTTCAAGCACTAAAGCATTGGAGACATTATCTACTGGCCAATGAATTTGTCTTATTTTCAGACAATTCTGCATTATAGTATATTATGCAACAACATAAGCTGAACCATAAACATGCGAAGTGGGTGGAGTACCTGTAGAGTTTTACATTTGTGTTGAAACACATCAGTGGTCAAGCCAACAAAGTGGCAGATGCATTAAGCAGGAGGAATTTGATCCTATAGGAAAGTACGATACAAGTATTAGGATTCAAACATCTTAAGGACTTGTATGAAACATATGCATATTTTAAGGAATCCTATGAAGCCTTACAAAATCCATTGTTGAGAGATAACAGTTCATGGCTGGACTATAATATGCCGGAAGGGTTGTTGTTTAAAGGAGGGCAGTTGTGTATCCTAGAATTTTCTATGAGAGAGAACTTAATCCAGGAAAAGCATAATGGAGGTTTAGCTGGGAATTTTGGCATAGACAAGACCTTGGATCAGTTAAGCACTTTTACTATTGGCCGAAGATGCGTAGAGATGTACAGAGGTTTGTGACTAGATGCAAAGTGCATCAGCTTGCAAAGGGACACATCCAGAACATAGGGTTGTATACACCCTTACCCATTCCAAACAGACTGTGGGACTCAATCAGTTTAGAATTTGTCTTAGGTCTACCAAAGACACAACAGGGATTCGACTCCATCATGGTGTTGGTGGATCATTTCACCAAAATGGCACATTTCATTCCATGTAGGAAAACCAATGATGCCACGCATGTAGCACACTTGTTTTTCACAGAAATAGTCAGATTACATGGCTTTCCAAAGTCTATTATTTCATACTGATACGTAAAGTTTACAGGTCATTTTTGGCGGACCTTATGGAAAAAATTAGACACAAAAATGAACTTCAGCTCAGCTTATCATCCACAGACCGACAAGAAAACGGAAGTGGTGAATCAAAGTTTGGGGAATCTATTAAGGAGTTTGGTTGGAGAAAATTCTCGACAATTGGATCGTGTACTTACACAAGCAAAATTTGCTTACAATGATTCACCCAATAGAAGTATAGGAAGCAGTCCTTTCCAGATCCTATATAAAATGCACCCATGTGGAGTACATGAGTTGCAGGATTTGGGTCAGTTGGAGCGCAGGAGTGCTGATGGTGAAGATTTCGTAAAGGAAATCAACGATCTTCATCAAAAGGTGAAATTAAAATTACAAGACAACAACCAAAGATACAAACAGAAAGCAGATTTGAAAAGGCAGGAGGTATAATTCAATGTAGGGGATCTAGTATTAGCACACCTATGCAAGGAGAGGTTTTGTAAAGGCGAACACAACAAGTTAAAATGGAAGAAAATTAGGCCTTGCAGGATTCTTCAAAAGTTTTCTACGAACGCTTATGAGTTGCAGTTACCTCCAGGTATAAGAATCTCGCCCACTTTTAATGTGGCGGATTTGTACCCATACGTTGCGGAAAATGGAGAAGACAGTTCGGAAAGACAAACATGGGACACCTAGAATGAGAACGACTCATGGATTAAACAGATGCCCCCAGCAAAGCCTTTAGAGATAGAACAAATCTTAGACACCTAGGTGGCCAGACAGACTCGAAGAAAAGAATATTTGCGGTACCTAGTCAAGTGGAAGGGCCATGCTATTGAAGATAGTTCTTGGTTAGATGTTGGCCAGATTCAAAGCACCGGGTACTCTATTGAAGAGCTCATGGACAAGAGCCATGAGTTTAATTTACCCCGGGAACCTGATGCAGGAGCATCTGACTGAAAAGGCAACAGCTGGGAAATGGTTTTTTATTTTTGCTGGAAGGAAAGAAAAACATTTCGAATTCTGTTTTATTTTTGTTTTATTTAAATTAAGGCTGACACAGTGGTTGTTCTTTAAAAATTAAGAAAGCAAGTAAAATAAGATTAGTTAAGAGTATGTTTAAAGAAATTGTGAAGATAATAGAAAGGTAACTAAGGAACAGTTCCTCAACTATAAGAAACTACTAGTAAGGAATTAAAAAAGAAAAACCAGAGCCTCATGCAAGGGCCTGCCATCCATAGAGAAGAAAGGACATAGAGTTTGAAATTACATTTTTTCTTGAAATATCTATGAAAGAAAATGAATATAGAACCTGTCATTAAGGAAGCAAGACAATTTTCTTTTCCTGTGCATTAATGTTTCAGACATTTTGTTAAAAGCAAAATAGTGAAATAATTCATTAAGAATCCAAATGAAATCAACAAAATCTTGTGACTGAAGACATCTCAGACCAGGCACCAGACAAGGCAAAGCCAACAAAGACAATACAACTTTTCTCAACAAAAAAACTAGGTACATTTACATCCAAATTTCAAGCACAACAATGCATTCGTTACATTTCAAAATTTACAGTTCATTATACATTTATATAACCCAAAAATAGTATAGGGTTCTGAAACCCACGAGCATAAAAAATAATGATTTGTAGGCCTAGACTAGTCAAACAGCGAGGGTATGAAAACCCACAAAACTATACAAACATACGAAGAAAGCGAAACCCCAAAGGAAATACCCAACCAAAGATAGTGCAAGTAAAGACAAGACACAACCATGAAGAGATCCTACCTAGTTTTTCCCCAAAATGGTGAAGACTCCCAAGGACGAGGTCGTGGAGAAACGTTCCCCAGGAACGACCTGCACATCACCACAAAACAAGGTGGCAGTCAAGAAAACAGTAGGGCCAACAAAACGAAAGGACAGTGAGCAGAAAAACAAAGAAAGGAGCGGAAATTTACCTGGAAAAGGCCTAAGGATGAGAACCGAGTCCCTCGCCAAAGGGTTTCTCCCAACAGGAATGCCATAGGATAAATTTACCTGCTCACCAAGGAGGCAAAGGGTTAGAGACATAAAAACAAAATGTGGAAATGAAATTGGAACAAGAAATTACCTGAAGTAGAGTTCGCTGAGCCGTCTGCCGGATTAACAAGGGAAGAACCTGTGATTACACAGAACCAGATCATCACCAGAACCAACACCAAGAAAAAAATCATCACGAGGAGAGAAGAGACAAAGCATGAGCTGGGTAACATAGATGAAACAACTTGCAGGTTGGAAGTCGACCTGAAACCTCTAAGAACCAACAAAATAAATCACCACAAGGACGAAGCGAAGGCACAAGGTTAACAAACCACCACACAGAACAAGCGAAGGCACAACGCTAACAAACCACCACAAGAAACAAGTGAAGGAACAATGCACCCATAGAGCCGAACTAGACCACGACGAATACAAGAATGAACTCCAAATTTTCCTTGGCATGTGTGAAATGACCACGTTTACGAAACCAAGGCCAGTACAAAGGGTGGGCTGAAAACATAAAGTGCATTAAAACCTCACACCAAAACCCTGCCATTGTTTATTTGAAAGATTGACAAGAATTAAATGGTCGTTGCTACGTGTCCCTCCTTGAGATTGCAACCACATAATATATACACATTATTTAAGAAAAAATATAAAAAAAAAAAGCTTTACCAGTTGCAATGACAGGGACCTCCCTTTTGCAGGCTACAACTTGCAAATCAAAATTACTCATGACTTTGTGAAAGAAATACTCCCTCATAATTGATTGACAGTAAAGGCGTAATCAATGTCCATTATATGAAAAATAATTTCCAGATCCATTAATGGTAGTGAGGCACACAATTTTGTTATCATACACTTCGCTAACCTCGTAAGGGCCCAACCATCTTGTTTGAAACTTCCATAGGAAGTCTTGGAACTTGGATTCGTATAGCAAAGACCAATGACCTTTCAGAAGGTTTTTCTTTTGATAAGATGATCGTGCCATTTTTCTCTTTGCTGTTGGATTATAGATTTTTTTTGTAGAGCATCCAAGTGTATTTCATCCAACTTATTAAGATACTGCAGGTGCTATTTCTGTGCTTCTGTAAGATCCAAGCCTACTTCATAGGAAGTCTTGAGAGTCTTAATTTCAAGCTCAATTAGAAAAATAAGATTCTTACCATAAACAAGTTGGTAAGGTGAGAAACCAATGGTGTTATACCAAGTCATGTGATAAGCCCATAAAGATTCAGGAAGTTTTGATTCCCAATATCGGCAATTAACACCCATTTTTTTAGTTAAGATATTTTCTAGAACTTTATTTGTACTCTTAACTTGACCATTCACTTGTGGATGATATGTAGAAGTGACCTTGTGCTTAATATGACACTTCTGTAGAGTCATAGAAATACTTTCAGTCATGATTTATGATACTCCATGAGTAACAAGTTCTTTAGGTAGGCCATATTGCATAAAGAGATAGAATAGGAAATTTATAACCACTTCCTCAATGGCTCTTGATACAAGTATTGCTTCAACCCATTTCATCACATAATCTGTGCATACTAAAACGTAGGATTTCTTATTATGGGGAGGATTAATGCAACCTACAGAATCCATGGCCCATATTTCAAATGGTTCTAACACAATTTGTTCCTGAAGAGGCATTTCATCATATTGAATGAGGTGTACCATTATCTAGCAGCTATCACAATTTTGTACATACTTTTTGGCATATTTAAATACCGTGGACCAAAATTAGCCTATCTGTAACACCTTATGTCCAGTTCTTCAATCAAAAAAATATCCTCCATAAGGCTCATCACAACATGCTCTAAGGATATCATAAACTTCATATTCTCTGATACACCTATGAATTTCAAGATCCGCCCCTGTATGGAAAAGGTAACCATCTATCTAGGAAAACTAAGTGCTTCACTGGATGATACTATTTTTCTCTTTAGTGTTGAGAATGCAACAAGATGATGGAGCTTGGTGAAAAGAAGTCGCCTTCACTAAGTGGGGCCGCAGGCTATTTTTGGCGCAAAGTCTATTTTTAGACATATGGATCATGGTCTATGAGTTGCAGGATGCTATTTATGGATGATTGGTCAAGTTGGTAAAAATAGATGGACATCTTTTTTTAGACATATGGGCGGAGTCTATTTTTAGACTGCCAGGCTAAAAATAGAACAATCGAATATTATTAGTTCTTAATAATATTTGGACTATAAACATTATCTTATTCTCTTGGAGCACTTCAGTTCGAGCTACAGATGTGGCACATGCAGCTGCCAGAAGGAAATACGTGGTTCTTATGGGTTACTTGAGATATTGCATGAAGGACTTCAGTTAGAACTTTAGTGATTGAGTTCTGTGGAGTTGAATGAGGAGTTGATGGAGTTGTGTTCAGTTTGACTTAGTTGAACTAGTTGTATTTAGTCTAACTGATCAATAGACTGAGTGATGAGTGGTGTGAATTAGTTATTAATTAATTCACTAATTATTAACTCATAAAGTAACTGAAGAACACATCAGTTAACTCAATGCATGGACAATTTAGTGGAGACAAGTGTTAGAGGTGAGTGAAAGGGCAAGGCAGCTGTCAGTTGTGGCTATAGTTGTGCATGAGATTTGCACATGCATGGATTGAGTAATGCCAATGAGGATTGGTGGTATAACCAAAGGGAATATGGATTTGGATCACACATTTGGTGTCATTCTCATCTATTTTCATGCAGGATTGCGCAGTGGAAGTAGGCAAGCAGCGGAGGAGATTTGAGCCAGTGATTGATTCATATCTGAGCTAGTTTGTGTGTAACAGGTGGAGATAGTACTTAGTACTTGCGAGGAGTATTGTACTATGTATTGTTACATGTTCTCAATCAATATAATATATAGATAGTTTGGGGTTTTTAGTGAGATGCTTTCCCTAGTGAAATACTATGTTGATATGTGTGATTGATGCTTCTATGTTCGCATGCGATTGTTTCTAATTCCGCAAAATTGATGATCAATAGTAGAGGGGGTTATGTATTATGCATGTATTCCGAAATTAGTGTATAATCAGGATAATCTCTGTGAATAAGGATCTATTATTCATGAATTTTCTACATGGTATCAGAGCTAGCTGATTTGTAGAAGACATTTCTACATGATATCAGTGCGAAGTTGATCATCAGATCTATTATTCAGAAAGTGTTTACATTTTATTTCTTCAGGCAGAGTCTGTAATCGGGCCAGGTAGCCTCTGGATTCATCCTTCTTTTGGAAGGTGAGATATCCGATGAATTCCCATACATCCGATCTATGTACAAGAAATACTTTTTTCTCACGAATTTTAGATCAGAAGCGGTTGAGTTTTGAGCTAGTAGAATTCGAATTTGCAGCAGTGTTTTCTTGGTGTCAAAGTTGAAATTTCTTTCAATGGATTGCGATTGGAGTATGCCCTTGAGGGCAACTCGAACTATATTGCATGGAAGGACAGGATGGAGGCGGTTTTAGATGATAATGGGTTGAAGGAGTTCATAGAAGCGGATGTCCAAAAATCTACTGATGCTGCTCAAGTCAGGGATTGGCAAAAGAAGACAACAAAGTGTCGAAGGATTCTATTGGAGGGCGTGAGGGATCACATTGTGTCCAGGCTCCATGGAAAGGCTTCTCCATACTTGATGTGGAAAATGTTGATAGACTTATTCCAAAGCAAGAGCAACCAAAGGAAGTTGGCGCTCACGGATAAACTCAGAAACATAAAGTGTGAGAAAGGCGACATTATGCCCAAGTATCTCACGAAGTTCACCCAATGTCGGGATGAGCTGGGAAGTGTGGGGGTGACTGTCGATGATGAGGATATGGTGAATCTAGCACTCCTTGGCCTTCCTAAGAGCTGGCATAGCTATCGGGACTCGGTGAATGGAAGGGAGAAACTGCTAGATTGGGAACGACTATGGTCAGATTTGATGCAGGAGGAGATCAGACGGAGCACCAGAGACAATTCTTTATCTATACATGATGAGGAGAACTGTGCCTTAGCGAGTAAGGCAAAGAAGGGGAAGGAGAAGGTTTCTCTTTCCAAATATAGTTCTTCCAATAATGGGAAGAAGGTTGACAAATCGAAAGTGCAATGCTTTCGTTGTCATGAGGTGGGCCATTATGCTGCAAGTTGTCCACGGAGGAAATCCAAGAAGGGATCCGGGGAAGGATCTAAAGGTGAGGCACTTGCTTCACAGTTTGAGTTGGATTTCACACTCTTCGCATGCATGGTTTCATCCATGGTGGGAAGTGGTTGGTTTCTTGATAGTGGAGCTTCTTTCCACATGACCGGCGACAAAAGTGTGTTCAGTACTTTGGAGGAGAAAGGTCTCCAGATACTCATAGCAATGGGTAATGATGAGAAGTATATAAGTGTCTTAGGTGTAGGCATGGTTATTTTTCAGAGGGAGCATGGATCTCACCTTACCTTGACCAATGTAAAGTATGTACCAGGACTAAAGAGAAACTTGGTATTGATTGCGATGCTGGAAGACAAGGGATATGATGTTGTCTTTAGCGAGGGAAAGGTTTTCCTGCACAGTAAGACAACTGGAGAAACCCGGAAGATAAGGGTTCGGGTCAAGAACCTGTATGCTCTTGAGGTTCAAGATGCGTGCAAAGCCTTGAGCAGCAAGGCAACTGATGGAGACTTGGTGGTTGAGAGGGAGGGTATATTACCTCTCAACATGCAGATCCAGAAGAAGTCTCAGACAATTATGGAGGAACCACGATTGGTGCAACAGCTTCAGGAGGTTGTGGAGTAGCCACAACAAGGGGAGCTGAGTGGGGATCGAGTAGAGACATCTACTCATGCAGAGACATCCAGTAGGGGGAAACTTTGAGCCAGGTGGGCTGAGGGATCACATGCAGCCATACCTCCAGGTAGGAGGTGGGGCGATATAGGGTGATCGTCCCAAGGAGGAGGGGCAGGATCCTTGAGGTACCTAACCTCTTGGATGAGACCTTGCTATGGGAGCCCCGCTGTGGAGTAGCAGGAACTGACTGATTGGGTAGAGACAGATGCGGATGGAGCGGCATAGAGAGCGACATTGCAAGGAATCCCAGGACAGTGCATAGCTAGTAGGCTGCAGCAATGCGATGGGCACAAGTGTTTTTCACAGTGCTAGGTGGCACAGAGAGGTGTGCAATGGTGCGAGATGCATGGATATGTTGCAGTAGCGCAAATGTCAGAGAGGGAGCACTTGTTAGCAGCAGGTAGAGCTTCAGCATCAGAGTATGTTCCTAACCCAACAGAGTGGTCAGTTGGGAGTGTTTTTGTTCCAAGTGTTGTTGGAGCAAGTGGTGGGTTCGAGATGGATCTACAAAGTGAGGCAGCACAGTGATGGAATATTTGTTTCTCAGGGTAAGTATGCCCGGGAGATACTAGAGAAGTTCAACATGCATGGAGGCAAGCATGTATTGCGTTATCTTAGAGGCACATCGGGACATGGATTGTGGTACAGACAGGAGGATGAGGTGAAGCTATGTGGCTTCACGGATGCAGATTGGGCAGGGAGCTCAAGAGGCCGAGTATATGGCAGCATCAACATCAGGTACCATCATATCAAAGATTGTGTGCAGCGAAGAATCATGTTACTTTCATATATCCCCATGGAGGATCAGGATGCTGATATCTTGACGAAGGCGCTCACCAGGAGCAAATTTGAGTACCACCGAGAAAGGATAGGGGTTGTTGATAATCCATATCTTGTTGAGAGGGAGTGTTGAGAATACAACAAGATGATGGAGCTTAGTGAAAAGAATCCGCCTTCACTAAGTGAGCCCGCAGGCTATTTTTGGTGCAAAGTCTATTTTTAGACTATGTATATTTTTAGACATATGGATCATGGTCTATGAGTTGCAAGATGCTATTTATGGATGATTGGTCAAGTTGGTAAAAATAGATGGACTTCTATTTTTAGACATATGGGTGGAGTCTATTTTTAGACTACCGGGCTAAAACTAGAACAGTCGAATATTATTAGCTCTTAATAATATTTGGACTATAAACATTATCTTATTCTCTTGGAGCACTTCAGTTCGAGCTACGGATGTGGCACATGCAGCTGCCAGAAGGAAATACGTGGTTCTTATGGGTTACTTGAGCTATTGCATGAAGGACTTCAGTTAGAAATTCGGTGATTGAGTTATGCGGAGTTGAATGAGGAGTTGATGGAGTTGTGTTTAGTTTGACTTAGTTGAACTAGTTGTATTTAGTCTAACTGATCAACAGACTAAGTGATGAGTGGTGTGAATTAGTTATTAATTAATTCACTAATTATTAACTCATAAAGCAACTGAAGAATACATCAGTTAACTCAGTCCATGGACAATTCAGTGGAGACAAGTGTTAGAGGTGAGTGAAAGGGCAAGACAACTATCAGTTGTGACTATAGTTGTGCATGAGATTTGCACATGCATGGATTAAGTAATGCTAATGAGGATTGTGTGGTATAACCAAAGGGCATACGAATTTGGATCACACATTTGGTGTCATTCTCATCTATTCTCATGCAGGATTGTGCAGTGGAGGTAGGCAAGCAATGGAGGAGACTTGAGCCAGTGATTGATTCAAATCTGAGCTAGTTTGTGTGTAACAGGTGGAGATAGTACTGAGTACTTGCGAGGAGTATTGTACTATGTATTGTTACATGTTCTCAATCAATATAATATACAGATAGTTTGGGGTTTTTAGCAAGATGATTTCCCCAGTGAAATACCGTGTTGATATGTGTGATTGATGCTTCTATGTTCGCATGCGATTGTTTCTAATTCCGCAAAATTGATGATCAATAGTAGAGGAGGTTATGTATTATGCATGTATTCCGCAATTAGTGTATAATCAGGATAATCTCTGTGAATAAGGATCTATTATTCACGATTTTCTACATTTAGGTGATAGATGTGAGGGTTCCCTATTTCCAAGTAATTTTTGACATCTGCATACCATGGTGTTTTGACAGATACTGAAAATAGGTGTTCATTTGGGAACCTATCTTCTACAGGAGAAGAATGTTCTACAAGTGGGATCCTGGACAGAATATCCACGACAAAATTTTATTTACCCGATCGATCTTTAATTTTAATATCAAAATCATGTAAAATAGTAACCAACAAGCCACCACACCATTAGTAACTGGTTTATTAGCTAAATATTTAATAGTAGAGTTATCAATATATAAAAATATAGGATAACCTATGATATAATGTCAAACTTTATTGACAGCATAAACAACGGTTAATTTTTTTTTTTAGCCAGAGTATAATTTAATTATGCAGGTGTCATATTTTTGCTAATCTAATAGATAGAGTAGGGGTTTTTATTCTCCTCTCACCCCAATACCTCTCCTATAGCCATGTTAGGCACATTTGAAGATATGTGGAATGGTAATTTCCAGTTAGGGCCTCGTAGGACTGGTGTTGTTAAAACACTTTTTTAAATTCTGCAAAGACATTATCACACTTGTCAATCTAGTTAAAGTCCACATGTCTCGTTAGTACATACAAAGGCCTTATAATCTTTGAAAAATGAGCTATAAAGAAATGATAATAACCAACATAACCAAGAAAAATATGTACCTCTTTTTGGATTCGAGGAATCCGAAGCTGAAGAATTACCTCTATCTTTGTTGGGTCTAGCTGGATGCCTGCAATAGAAATAAAATGTCCTAAAACCACACCTTATGTCATCAACGTGTGACATTTTTCATTAGTAAGGCACAATTTGGTAGTTATGCATCGAATGAGGACCTTTTCCATATTATCCATTGCTTCCTTGAATTCATCACCATAAGGCATGAAATCATCCATGTAAAGTTTGAGTCCTTCATTAATAAAATCAGAAAATACACTTATCACTACTCTTTTAAAAGTTGTAGGTGCATTACAAAGACCAAATGGAAGAACACAATATGAAAATTTTCCCCAAGGACATGTAAACATAGTTTTGTCTTAATCTTATGGGGAAATCCGAATCTAGTTGTATCCACTAAACTCGTCCAGGAATGAAAAATAATTCTTTCAAGAAAAAGTATCGAGAACTTGATTGATAAATGGAAGAGGGAAATGGTATTTTTTGTGGCCTTATTTCATTCCTTGTAATCTACCCAAATACATCATTTTCCTTTCTTTTAAGGGACAAAACTAATGGCAAAACCCACTGGCTATCTGATATGGGATATATAAAGTTGGCATCAAGTGCTTTCTAAAGTTCATGTTTAACCACTTGCCTAATATGCAGATTCAATCTCCCCTGCAGTTGATGGATAAGGCAAGAATATTTTTCTATGTAGATATGATTTATACAAAGTTAAGGGTCAATATATTTCATGTCGATGTAATCCCACGTAACAACTTGTTTATGTGTTTGAAGTACTTTTATTGATCATTCCAATTGAGAGTGAGTTAAATTGGCACTAATGTTTAAAAACCTTCCAGGCTCAATTTCAATGGGAACATTACTATGAACCACCAATGTGGGAATATAATCACTAGTGGAATCCTCTATAGGATCACCTCGGGCTTCATTACCCAGGATAACTTCCAATTTTTGACATGTCGGGTATTATATAGCTGATGGATGACTAATAAAGGTATTAATGATATAATCATCAATTTGATATTCAAATATAAGGGCCTTCTCAATTGTGAGGATGTGACACAATTTTAATTCTTCATAATCAGGGAAACATTGTGCTTGACTACCAAAATCCATGTTGGGTTTAGCTGGTGGATAAAGAGTGAGGATTTTAATGGTTGTTCCTTTAAAAATTGTCATGTTTTCGATTCGACATCAAATTTATGTGTCATTAGTGGAAAGACAAGGCCTTCCTAGTATGAGAGGGTGTCCTTATAATTTATCTTTAGGATTGAGCCAATAAATTGGCTAGGTACTCCCATGACTCCACTGAAACAATAATATCCTCAATGATTCCTCTCATTTAATTATGGATCTATTAGCTAGTTCCAACATGGTAGTGTTGGTATTGGCTCATGTAATCTAAGGAGAGTACATGATTTTAGTGTTATAATATTGATAGTAGATCCTAAATCCACTAAAGTGTTTTGGAAGCTAATACCTTGCACCTGAATGGTAACTACATGTCTTCCACAGTCATTGTATTTTGTAGGGATCTATTTCCTTGGAATTAAATTAGATGATTTCCCAATTACATGAATAATGGGTGGGTGCTTAGGTTTGCTTCCAAGCTTCCTAATGCATAATTACTTAATGTAATTTCATAAATAGGCACATCTATGATAACCTATAAAAGAGGTATTTTAACACAATGATTCTATTGTTCCCCTATTAAATCAAACTCATGGTACATTGGTGGTTTCACTACAATAAATATTTCCGGGAATGGATGAACAACGACTGTGACTTTAGTTATTTCCTAATAATTCGTGGCTTTGTAAGATGATTATGTCTTACTACGAAGTTGTTAATTATTTTTCAAGTTGAGTTTGCTCCTTTATATATTTTTCATTTTCTAATTGCTCAAAATCTGTAGAATATTATTCTGTGGAAATTGTCCACCTTGATCTCAATAAAATTTCATTACATTATAAGGAGGGAAGATAATTTTCAGAAGTATCTACTAGTTCTACAAGTTTCACAGGTCTATTATTTGGGTTGGCGTTGGGATGTGCGGGCAACTGTGGGCATAATGATGGTGAAGTGTTCGAGGGTGATGTAAGTTGTATTTGCAATGGTGATGGTTGTGAGTGAGGCAATGCCCCTAATGTTTGATTAGTAAGACCGGAAGGGCACTGTCAATTTTGAGGCCATTTTGGTCCTTGAGAAACCTGATTCATCCATTGGAGAGGGTATTGTGGATTTTGTAAAGTTTTCCCAGGTGGCCCAAAGCACTGCTAATTTTTCCATGTAAGTCCGTGATATGGTGGATTTGACCAAAATTGTTTAGTATACTGCTGATTTTTCTAGGATGTGCCAAGATATTGTTGATTACCCCAAATTAGTCTAGAATGTTGTTGTTGACTAGGGAAAAACATAAAAGGGTCTTGAGGCATACCTTGAAGGCGAGACTGCCATTGCCATCACTGAGCCCCAAGTTAGGCTGGTTCATATTCCTCTCCAACTTCTTTAAAAACAGTTTTTAATCTTGGAAGGTTCAGACAATGATCATTCAAATGGTCCTTCATGCAAGTAACACATACCTTGATCACATCCAATGGAAACTCCTTGTTGGTATGCTTCCGATGACAATGCACGTGAAAAATTGCCAATACTTTTTCTTGTTCTTCCTGTTTCTTTTTTACTTGTAAAACAATGATTTCTGTAGTTAAGGTACTCAAAATATTAGTCTTAAACTTTTCCAATAAATTACCAAGTTTAGCTTGGGTGATTCCTCTGCCTGTAGTTTTAGTAGCTCGGATCAAGAGGTTTTGAATCCCCAGCTTAGTCCTTACACTTCCACGGGAGCACATGATACATAATTTTATAATATCATCATGATATTCTATAGAAATGTCTCCCTGCCCCATAAAGTTAAGTGTTTCTATCCATTCATCTTTCATACCTCTAATGAGAGTGATTTTTAACACTTATTTAGGAAGAGTAGTATAAGGTGATATTTTCACATTATACTGAAATCTCTCTATGTATTCATCTAAAGTTTCATCTTCTTTGAATGTAATTTTAAATATTTCTTCCTTCAAATCTTTGGATCAACAATAATCCTGGTACTTTTTTAAGAAAGCTTCCTTCATCTCATCCCAAGAATTAATGGTTCCACCTCCTAACCCCATAAACCATCGTACGACTTCTCCTTTTAAAGCAGAAGGGAGAAATTTTAGTTTGTGTGGATCAATGGTGTAATCATACCCTCGACACAAAACATGAAATTAAAAAAAAATGCATCTGGGTATTCTAAAGCTAAACCATAGAAGCTGGGGAGACTTTGAAGCAATATCGATTTCACGGGTGAATTTGCTTGTGGATTGACAATAGGAAATTCTGTTGTTGAAGTCTTCCTGGTTGATGCATTCACCTATGTATCCATTTGATAAAAAAACTGCCAATGTTCCTTCAGAAGTCCAAAATCAAGAGGTACCGTCTGGAAGGGACAAATATGATGGAGAGACTCTAGTCCTTGCCTTGGTCTTACAACACTATTTAGATCAGGGATCTCGATTCCTTCCCTTAATATGGGTGTCATAGGAGGCTCTTTTTTGGGATTTTGGAATTTGGGTTGCTTGTTTCTCCTACTCCCTCGTTTAGGTTACAAGGGTGCCCCTCACTCTCGTTAAGAAAATGAGGATGGTACTTAATGAAGCTTGAAAATTCTTTCCAGATCCCGAGATTCCATCGTGAATCACAACTTCCACTATAGCAAAATATCCTGCTATAGGAATAGAAGTTGTCGCAAATCCTTTTTTGGATATTTATTGGGGGTCCTACTGAAGCTTGAGACTCTGCGTTCTAAATGATTTTGTTTATAAAAGCTGATCCTCCAAGGCCAGGTGTACCTTGGTTTTTGTTACTTGTTGGAGAAGATTTTTGATTTGTATCTTTATGATTCCTACCTCTAGTTCCTTTCCTAGTCATGCACACTAAATGACCTAAAACTTAAATGGCAGGTAGACACCACCATAAGTTTTAGCTAGGGTGCATGCACAAGTTCTTACTTTTTCTCTTTAATAACCAACCCCTAAGGAATCGGGTATACATCTAAAACCATTAATTAGTATGGTAAAAATCCTTTAACAACCTCCCCTACAACAATGCCAAAATGTTGGGACTATTAATTGCTTGAATTAAACAATTAAATTACCAAATACTAATTTATCAACCATGGATTAGTCTTTTTTATTTCAAGATAGTTTGCAGAGTCTATGCAAGAAAGATACCACTGACCAAGACTAATGATAGTACTAAAATGAATTTCTTTTTCATAAATGGAGATCCAATACATTCTAACATTTCAGAAACTACAACTAAGAAACATCCACACCTCACTTTAACTTATTCTACTAATTATAATGTAAATTAATGCTTCTTACTAAAGAGTTGTGTTGAAAGGAATGCCAACCGTAACTAAAGAAACAAGAATAATAAAATTGTTAACTGTTAATGACAGCAACTGTGATAAGTCAAAGATTTATATAACGATAAACAAGAAACAATAGTAAATATTAACATAGATAACTCCATCGTACTTTTAAGAAACCATTCGCTATTCCAATCCAAAAAACAGTAGATATAATATGAAAAATTGTACGCAATTAAAATAACAATACAAATAAAAGATAGAGTCCCATCGAAGAACAGGTTGTCTTTGAAATGCTCATATCAAGATATAAATAATATAAATCTCAGATTAACTAAATTGTCTTTGCATTCAAATATCAGAAAATGCAATTACAATTAGTCTTTCAAAATTACAGTATGTCTCAAGTTACAATTTCTCATCATCCTCTTGCGAGAGATCCGTTGTTTTTATACATACAAACGGAATTACAACAACAAATTTTTCTAATAAGGCACAAGCTGAGAATTGAAGATTCTCAGGACGTCCTTTCTAATTAATATTGATTCTAATATCTTGAGCAAGGAAATCAAGAAACATGTTCCTCAACCGACTCTTTAACTTACAAAAAACTTGCTTGATATCTTGTTGAACTCCCTTTGATCATCCTTCTTTTTGTTCACACAACCTTGATAATAAAATCTCATCCACCAAACTACTAGCTCTTTTCAAAATGAGATAAGCTCTATTAAAGCACAATCACATAAGTAATACTAAGTCTGTAAAATTCCAATCTTTACTAAACAATAGGTCATGAATTTAGGAGAAAAGGATAATAAATTGTTATATAAACTAAGAATTAAATAAAATAAATATAACAATTCCAAGACCCAACAACGGACACACTTCAGTTTCCTTATGTAATATTTTTCAAGAATCCATTCCCTTGAAGCTTGAAAAATTCAAATGTGAGATTTGTGTTCAAAAGGTGTAATCTAAGTTGTTCAATTCATTTCAGTGGCTTTTCTAGTGAAGATTACAACCTGGTTTGTAAATCTACCCAAGATTAGAGAGTAGTTACTACGTCCCCAAGCTACTTGTAATATGAGATGGAATCCTATAACAACCTCTACACACATTTTTTTAAAGATGTCTAAGGATCAAATCTATGTAAGTTTAAAAGCCAATCAATTATTTCTTTCATGGAGTCTTTTAAATTACTATTAAGTTTCAACTTATTCTAGGAACAATGCAAAATGTGAACCTTTTTAGTCTCATAGAAAATGTCATTTTTATATATTTTAGTGACCAAATCCAAAGACCCAGACATGTATATCCCCTTTCTTAGGGTATAGACTTTGGGTATATAGTAATTTAGTGAGATAAGAAACTGGTGCCCTTCTAAACATAGTACTCAGCTAGAGTTAGATTTTATTGATTATAACACCAACACATGACCATAAGGTCAAACCCACATTGTTTCCCATTCACTAAATATGAACAAATATGGATGTACATTTTAGATGGAATGTTTAGAGCTTGAATTTTTAGGGAATTGTTACTTACATATCATAGAAAAAGAATAAAACCTACGTTTGTGCAACCACACCTTACTTTCACTAGATTTATTTTCTTCAAAACCAACATTATTTATTTGAATCCCTATTTAACTATCTATAGACTATTAATTGTCCAAAAAAGTCATAGAAACTATTGGGTGTGGAAATAATGTAACTTTACTGCATGAGATTTTATGAATAACAATGTGTTGGGTGCAAAAATTTGTCTTTTAAAACTCCTAATTGCCTCACATTAATTATCAACCCAGGCAAGTCCTCTTATTTCAAGAGTGTACACAGTTTGTGGCGGCTATTTACTCAAGAGTAATGTTTTTAAATTACAAAACAATGCTTTCAAATACAAGAATAAATGGATGCAACAAATAAATTCTAATTGCAATTAAAAGAAAGTCAAATCCTTTAAGGAACCCAAATCCTGCAGTAATCTAAGGAACAACGATTCAATCTATTTAATAGCGCTATCAGTTAAGAGTGCAGTGATAATAACTCTTCCCTTAGAAACTGATAGAAATTAAATCATGTTCGTTCGAATGTAAAATAACGATGACATCAATCTAAGAGTTCTTAATAGCAATAGTTATAGCTCATTACAGTTGATTACACCGAGCAAGAGATGTATCAATGAAACTCAATTTGAAATGAAAGGAAACTAATCAAGAAACAATTCTGTAAATTAAATATAAAACATAGTTATTCTATCACGCAAAGAACCAATGAACAACAAAGCGATAAAATAACAGAAGGCATTAATATGATCACACTAGCACACTTGTGATAATTGAAATCATATAATACAGATAAACCAGTGAGTTCCACCGGAAGCCAGACCCTAGCTGCTAGTGTATGCCGCTTAGTTACTTCAAAGAATGGAGAGGAACAATAACCCTTTTATTTATTAATCATGAAACTGTGAAATCATTACAATGTATTTGCGCTCTACAGCAAAAGTCTGTAATTGAGAATTACAATGGTAATACAATAGTCCCCCTTTCCTCCTATCCTATCCTATCCTATCTTAATCTCCATAATCTATCCCATAATCTCCTCCTCTCTAATCTCTGTTCTAATTTAAATACACAAAGAGAAAAGAGAAGTTACAACCGTGATGATTACAATATGATTCTCATTACAAAATTGGATTGTTCACAACAAATTGATTAGCAAGATCATCTCTGAAATATCTTTCCATCAATCATTGAACAGGAACAGGTCGAATTTGGCATTGCAACTGGGATAATTTGGAAAACAGCCACAATAGTGGATAAAAACGTCTTCAGAAAACCTTCTGTTTCTCTTAGTACAGACCGGATTTGGGAAAACTTCTGATTATAAAATTAATTTGGTCCGTTCTAAAAAAAACCCATGTTTTAGATTTTCTAGATCCTTCTCCATTTTCCTGAACCATTCAATACAAAACTGTCATTTCTTATTCCAACGAATTTCTGAGTTGGTACATTTAATGATGAGTTGGAGATCAAATATTCAATCTAGAAAATATCTTGGAGGCTAAAATGATGAGTGATGTTACAACCAATTTATTAATAAACCATCATTGGTAAAAACATGCATAATAATCAATTTATTAAAAATAAAGGAGAAGAAATAGTATTTATCCATAAGAGCATAAATAATTATAAAATGGGATTATATGATAAATCATGATAAATGACATGATAAAGAAGAATAGAAATGGATGAAATATGTGTTAAGAAGTGATAATAATAATGACATATTAACAGCCCAACATACCCCCAAATTGAATATATTGCATGTCTTCATGCAACCCAAAGACTTATGTTAACCAAGCAATACAAAAATTGGTCATCCCAACTCATGAAATGTATGAAACAAATGAATTCTTCCTCAAATAATGAATATTAAATTTTAGCAATCTTGATGAAGGCATAACAATTTTTACATTGACGTTCAACTTATGTGTATATGAAGTTGTAGCAAAATATGATAGAAGTAACAACAAACTTCATTAACCATTTTATCAAAAACTAAAAACCAGATTTTGCTGAAATTTTGCAAGTAGATTTATAATATATGAATGCTTCTATGATCCAAAAGTCAGATCGTTTTGATGCAAGAATCATGAAATATAAACAAAATGGCTGTAGGTGATAGTGTATGATTTCTGAAATTTGTCAAACTAATTTAACTTGAAATTTTCTGGGTTTGTGTATTTTAATGATACCTCTTTGTTTTTCAGAAATCATTAGAATTGAGTTCATAGTTTTAAAAATATATGGAAATCAATTTCTACACTGTATAAAAATGAAATTGTATGCATTAAATGAGAAAGAAAGTAGAAAACATCCATCATGCGTAGCAATTCCTCCCCCAAACTGAAGAATTAACGTGCCCTCATGCAATGCTAGAAAAAAAATTGAGGTGGTCGCTACCATCTGTTGAATTCTATGCTTGGTGTAAAATAACATGGAGTAAGGGAGGTGTTGAAAATGAATCAAAAGATCAATGGATGATAAAGAATATTAATGACAGGGTCATAAGAAAGAAATGAATGAAAGCAACACTCCCCCAAACTGAAATATGATATGTCGCTGAAAAATGGTAAATATGTGGAATGAATGATGATAAATAATGCTCAATGGATTTTCATGAAATTCTCCTAAATTCGTAATAAATCAGAAAATTCCAAAAAATGTAGAATGACATGTATGGACTGACATTTTTTGAAGCTGATGTAGGCAGAGTTGATGTTGAAAGTAATGAAAAAGGTGGAATCCAAGCAAGCACATCATGTCTGAACAATTGTTTGTGTTTGCAAGTTTCTCAAGCCTCTTCTGTTAGTTGCAATAGTGTGGTCATGCTGCAAATAGAGTTTCCTCCCCATAGTTATTGTTTCCTATAAACAAATCACTATTTTGCATAGAATTTTCTTGAATCCACAATGTTAGTATTGAATAGCAACAGATAAGATGCATGCAAAAATTTCTATTAGAAAAACTTTTGGATACATGCAATACTAATATTTTGTCAAATCAACAAGTTATGGCATAGTGTAGTAATTATATCACATGCTATCCCATAATGCATACATTGCCCCCTCCAATTGGAAAAGGGATTACATGACCATAAAGCATATGAAATGTGTTATGCTGGCGACAAGGCAAGGGAATGAACAATACAACAGTAGATGAAGCAGAGTACACATATCAATAATAGGACGGCAAGAGGTATGGTTATAATAAGAGTAGAGTGTGTAAACATAGTTATGAATAAGAGATAGGATGCTTTGGATTGATGATAAGTTATGCAAAAAAGAAAAAAGGACAGAAATATGCCAAAAAGATGCTTTGCTGACAGTATTCTAGCTGAAAATGATGTGATTGATCGGAAAACAATTTCTCATGCGTAAAGGTTCAAAACTGGGAAAAATTAAAGAAATAACTTCTTTGATAAAAAGAGAAAATAAGAAAAGGGTATTATAGTAATAATTGACGATAAGATATAACTTCAATACCATAAGCAGAGCCTTTGCTGCCAACAGGCATCCATAGCCTCGGTAGGGTTGCTTTTTAACCCGTATGAGCCAAGATCCTCAATTTAGAAATAGAGAGTTCCAGTGATGTTCTACAGAAGAGATCAGTGTGCTGGCAGGGTAATTAAATAACCACACTGCCATTCACTGGGATGTAGCAAAAGTGATCAGGCTAGTTCATGATGAGACCTCCTATTCCAAGGATAATTTGGCTATCCAATGGATCATAACCCTGGTGTGGTGGCCATAATGGGAATGTCACTTTGTTACAGCCTTATGGACATGGTAGGCTGGCTCGTAA
>APFE030941064.1:8632-117697 GCA_000404065.3 Pinus taeda
CGTAGGGCTAGCTACGAGGCTGAATGGTTTGATGTAGCTTTGAGATTTGCCTTTCTCAGCCTGAGGTGAAATGTCAAACGCTAACAATCTCCATTGTTGATCTGGGGCCTCCAGATCCTACAGTCATTGCTTTTATCGCACGGGTGACTTGCTCGACTGTTACCTTGCGATGAGAGTGGTTTTCTCTTTCATCCATCAGACATGCATCATTTAGTGTATGGCATCGCTGGGTCTTCGGCCAAACCCACTTACTGCCTGAAATGCCTCCGATATTCCGTCATTTTTGGAGCGTGGGACCCGCTTGTCGGTTTTAGCGCTTTTCCCATGGTTTTACCTATTTTTCACATGACTGGGTGCCAGGGCTTTTCCTTCTCTGTGGTTTTTATCCCGCGATGTGCGATTAGGAAACGGCCTCTATTTTCTGATTTGGACTCCCTATTTGCTAGTTTGCGCCATTGCGCGGTCTCCATGGGCCAATAACCAGAGCGCCTTGGCCGAGGGTCCTCGTTGTTCCGTGCTGGCTACAAACTACCACTGCCCGGAGGTCCTTCCTGATAGCTCATTGTTTACAAGATTTTGGAGTCTGACATAATTTGAAACATTCATAGAACTCTGATAACTTTCAAGGATCCAATTCGGATCAACAGCAAGAGGTCAACTGAACAGCAAATGACGCGTCAATTGAACAATGATTGAACAAAAATTGAACAACAAATGACAGAGGAGGTCAATTGATCAGCAATTGAACCTAAAATTACATAGTAGACCCAGTAAAGCAACAGGAGCAAGAAGCCAAAGAGTAAGATGAAGAGTTTATAGAAAGCCATCAAAGAAACAAGTCACAGGAGCAACAACTATCGGAAGAGAGGGGGTAGGAAAGTATGGACTTCCTTGATCGTGGCTGAAGTCCCACACCCAATCCTAGTCGTCGATCTCATAGTCAACCCTTAGATCACGGTCAACTGTGGGGATTAAGGCCGTTTTTAATCTATGTGCTAGTCAAAGTCCCGGAAACCGTCGATTGCGATAAGGTTGTGGACCTGACGGGTTTATTAACAACTTCTTAAGAAATATCACATCTGTCGCATATTGCAAGTCTTTAAGAGATGTAACGATGGTAAAACCTTTCATTGCGATACCATATTGCGGACCCGCTACACCACTATAACATGACTTTATACAATTTCGCATCCGCAGTATCGCTAGTTTATAAGGGATGTAAAACTGCTGATTGCAATTAAAGGTGATGATGTGGCATGTGGGACCTTCATATGGGTAATGTATCTTGGGCATCTATCACATAGAAGAGGTAACAGTTCACAACTCGTGAACTTGAAGGAACAGAGGAAGCCGGAAGGTCAAGCGAAAGAATGGAGAAGCCAAAGGTCTGTCAGATGATGAAGGTACAAAAGAAGCCGAAGTTCGAGTGGGAGAGATGTAAGCAGAAGGACAGAAGGAAGCCGAAGGACGAAACATTCTGTTGATTGGGTTAATCTTTAAAAAGGCTCACACCTGTGATAAATTTACTGATGGGAGAAGTACAAAACATAGTTTTGAAGAACAGTTCTGTGAAAGGAAATAAAGTTTCATCTGTCATCGTTTGAAGGGAGTAGTAGAGAGCACCAACATTTGAAGACAGGTTGTCATTGATGTAGCAGTGAATTTGTAGATTGACAAAACACAATGAAGAAGTTTTTGAGAGCAGTGTAATACAATCAAAGCATTTATTGACAAAGCAAAACTATAGGGTCAGAGCCCTTGGGGTTGGTGCCTCAAAATTGGAAGGATTGGTGTCCTTGGAGTTGGTGCTCCTAAACACAAGGTTGGTGCCTTGAGAAGATAGGGTTGGAGCCTCACAAATGACCAAGTTGGTGCTTGGAAACAGATTGGAGCCTTATATATATTGTACCTGATTTATTGTAAAGATTATATTAATAAAAGCATTTATTCCTATTGCTCATTTTGTGTTCTAAATATAAATAATTTAACTCGTAAAAATAACAATTGAAAAGAAATACTGATTCACCCCCCCTCTCAGTATTTTCAACAATTGGTATCAGAGCCAGCTTCTTCATATCAGCCTAACAGCTAGAAGAAGGATTCTTAGTCACAATGAGAAATCAAGAAGTGTCAGGAAGACCTCCTCTGTTCGATGGCACAAATTTTGGTTTTTGGAAAAAAAGAATGTCCTACTACTTAATGTCCCTTGGACCTGAAGTTTGGCATGCAGTTCTAAATGAGTACACAACTCCTTCCACTCTTCCAACAGATCAAGACGAAAGGAAAGCTTACATTGCAAATGCAAAATCCTTAAATTCCATCACTAGTGGAATCACTGATTCTGAATTTACAAAAGTCATGAATTGTAACTCAGCCAAAGAAGTATGGGATAAGCTAGTTAGCTTATACGATGGGGACTCCAAAGTTAAGAAGAAAAAGCTTCAACTTCATAGAAGGAAATTGAAAGTCTAAAAATGGATGATGAAGAAGATATTGCATCATACTTTCTCCAAGTAGCTGAAGTGGTCAACTCTCTTAAAGGATTGGAAGAAAACATTGAAGAAAGCACTATTGTTCAAAAGGTCTTAAGATCTCTCCTAGACAGATTTGACTCCAAAGTAAGTGCTATAGAAGAAATGAAGAACTTAGATACTCTCAAGATGGATGAACTTCATGGAATCCTCATTTCCTACGAGATGAGAAAAGGAAGCCCAAGTTCCAAAGATGCAACATTCAAGGCCTCAAAATCAAAAAAGGGGAAATAATGGAATACAATTAGTGATGACTTCGATGTTGAATCCAAATTGACACAATTTGTACGAAGACTAAAGAAAGGATCTAAGCTAAGAGGTAAGTGCCCTCTCATTTGTTTCAAATGTGGAAGAACATGTCATTATGTTGCAAAATTTCCTCTTAAGCATGATAGTGATGGTGAGGAAAATTATAAAAGGATGGTATACAAAAAGAAAGGGTTCAATAAGAAGAATCTCTTCTCTAAGCAAGATGAGTCTGATGAAGGTGAATTTGTCGTCATAAAAAAGAAATCAACTAATCAGTTATGTCACCGCAAAGGAGGTAATGATGAATTAGATGAAGAAAATGACCATGATGGAAGCCGAGAAGTATTATTCATGGCATTCACAAATGATGATGATTTAGGTATAGAAGGAAATGTAGATGAATTGTTAATGAGTGCCTTTGAAGAAAATGAGAAATTACGAAATAAATTCATCTCTCTCAAGGTAGAAAACGAGGAAACAAAAAGAAGGGAAGACCTCTTGAAAAATAAGCTAAAAGAAAAAGAAGAAATTGTGAAGAATGTGAAGCCGAAATAGTATCTTTGAGGAAGGAATTGAAGCAAGTCAAAAAGGGTTGGGAAAGATCTCAAATACTTAACACTATCCTAAATAATCAAAAGCCTCAACATGATAAATCTAGGATAGGTTTTAAAGGAGAATCATCAAGTACTAAGAATAATGCGAAAAGCTATGTCGACATACTTTCCAGCAACCCAAAAGTAGAAAGATTATTTCATCAAAGGCCCATCTCAAATCCAAAGAATGAAGAGAGAGTAACTCCAAGGAAGAATGTTGATTCAAACCATGGCTATTACAACAGGTACAAAACTATATTTTTTGGGCATTGTTTTTATTGTAAAAATTTTGGTCATCAAGCTACACATTGCATGGCCTGTAAGAATGAAATACCAAAATTGAAGGATCAAACAAACAAACCATATGGCCTCAGAAGGCAAGGACAAATCAAGACCTACAACTCTTTTGATCCCTTGGCCAAATTTGATCCAATTTGCTCATTATGTAATGATAACGGACATAGTGAACAAAATTGCCCCTTCAAAAGATTGAAAGCAACAAAATGAGAATCCCAACATGGACAAATGAGGCCTAGCTCTATGTTCTCATAATGATGAAAATCATTGGTTTGTGGATAGTGGTTGCTCCAGACATATGACAAGGGACAAAAGGAAGTTTGTCTCATTGAACAAAAAGGAAGGAAATGTATCCTTTGGAAGTGGATTTTCCAAAATTGCTGGAAAAGGAATTGTTACCCTTAGTAATGGAAAAGGAAAGGCTCAAAATGCTTTGCTAGTAAACAGGCTCAAACACAATCTCCTGAGTGTTAGCCAAATCTGTGACCAAGGACATAATGTTGTCTTTAGCACTAAATATTGTGAAATAAGAAACTCTTCCTCAGGGGAACTTGTGGCGAAAGGAGTTCGAACATCAGATAATGTCTACATTTTGAACAAAATTCAAGAAGATAAATGTTACTTAAGTAAAACAGATGAAAGTTGGGTGTGGCACAAGCAACTTGGACATACAAGTTTCGATAACTTGATCAATTTTTGAGAGATTCTTCAGCGTAAATCACATAAGAATTCATTTGTCGACGCGTTTCGAACCAACCAGTGTGGTTCACCGTCAGGACAAGTTAACGCGTCGACAAATGAATTCTTATGTGATTTATGCGGAAGAATCTCTCAAAAATTTGATATGGATCACAGAAGCCTCAATTCTACAACTTGATCAATATCAGCAATATTAATGCAGTACGAGACATCCCAAAGTTATTCAAGCCAAATCAAGGAGAATGTGGTCCATGTCAACATGGAAAGCAAACTAGAACCAGCCACAAGACCAAGGAGTTTTCTACATCGAAACCTTTGGAGATCATCCATGTTGATTTTTGTGGACCAACAAGAACTTCGACACTCCAAGGAGAAAGGTACTTTGCTTTATTTGTTGATGACTATACTAGAATGATGTGGGTATATTTCATAAAATATAAATCCAAAGCATTTGTGTGTTTTAAGAATCTTAAAGCTTTTGTAGAAAATGAAAAGGATTCTAAGTTTAAATGTCTTAGAATGGATAGAGGGGGCGAATTCACATCAATAGAATTTTATGAATTCTGTAAAGTACATGGAATCAAAAGAGAACTCTCTGCTACCAGAACACCCAAGTAAAAGGGAGTAGTTGAAATAAGAAATTGAATAGTTCAAGAAATGGCAAGAACAATGTTAATAGCAGCTGACTTGCAGCCAAAATTCTGGAGAGAGGCAGTCGGGAAAGCTGTTTATACCTTGAATCAGACTCAACTAGGACCAAATAATGAGAAGACTCCTTATGAATTATGGAAAGGAAGACCTGCTTTAGTAAAATACTTCAAGATTTTTGGAAGCAAGTGCTTCATAAAAATCAATGATGGCTCACTAGGAAAATTTGATTCTCGGGTTGACGAAGGGATATTCCTTGGATATTCTACAAGGAGCAAAGCCTACAAGTGCTACAATAATCGACTACGGAAAATAGTGGAAAGCATTGATGTGAAGATTGATGAAGACCTTCCAGAAAAAGAAATTGAAGATCATGAATTTGACCCTCTCATTGAAGAAGAACCTGAAAAAGAGGAAAAAGAACCATCTCAAACCCCTTCAAAGATGAAGTTTCTCCAAAAAAATCACCCAGAATAGCAAATTATTGGCAATATAGATGAAGGGATACGAACCCGAAGAAGGATGACAAGTACACCAAAGAAAAATGATGTTGCTCTCCTATCTATGATAGAACCATAAACATTCACTCAAGCAAGTAAGGATCCTCATTGGGTAAAAGCCATGGTAGAAGAAATGTCTCAAATCGAGAAGAATGAGACATGGGAGCTGGTACCTTGTCCAAAGGATAAAAATATAATTGGAACCAAGTGGGTGTTCAAAAACAAAATGAATGAAGATGGACAAATAATCAGAAATAAGGCAAGGCTTGTTTGTAAGGGTTATTCACAAATTGAAGGAATCGACTTTGAAGAAATCTTTGCACCAGTAGCTCATGTGGAAGCTAAGGATGTTCTTAGCATTTTCTTGCTCAAAAGGATTTAAAATCTATCAAATGGACATAAAATCAACATTTCTGAATGGGGAACTCAAGGAAGAAGTCTACATGGAGCAACTAGAAGGGTTTAATCTAGCAGAAGGAAAAAAATTTGTTTGTAAGTTGAAAAAGGCATTATATGGGTTGAAACAAGCTCGTAGAGCTTGGTACGCAAGATTGGATCACTATCTACAACAACAAGGCTTCAAGAAGGGGGTTGCAGGAAGTAATATCTACATAAAGATGGATGAGGATAAGTTGCTAGTCGCTCTCGTCTATGTTGATGATCTGATTTTTGCTAGTAATAATGATGAGATGAGCCATGAGTTTGCTCAAAATATGTCAAAAGAGTTCGATATGTCGATGATAGGAGAGTTATCTTACTCCCTTGGACTACACGTTATCTCAAACCATGGTAGGCATGTTCATATCTCAAGGAAAATATCTTAAAGACATACTTAAAAGATATGGAATGGAAGACTGTGCACCCATGAGCACACCTATGACCACAAATTGCAAATTAAGAAAAAATGACGACTCTCCTCCGGTAGATGCAACTCATTACAAGTCAATAATTGGATCCCTCCTATACTGAACTGTTACGAGACCTGACATTATGCAAGCAGTAGGAATGGTGGGAAGATTTCAATCAACTCCTCAACAATCCCATTTCTCAGCTGTAAAAAGAATTCTTAGATACTTGAAAGGAACTCCTGATTTCGGTCTTTTGTACCCTAAGAGCTCAACTCTTACTATGATGGCATACACCAATGTTGATTGGGTCGGAAGTGTTGATGATAGAAAAAGTACTAGTGGAAATGCATTCTTCCTAGGAGATTGTCTAGTATCTTGGCTCAACAAAAAACAAACATCCATATCACTATCTACAGCTGAAGCCGAGTATATAGTTGCTGCATATTGTTGTACTCAAATATTATGGATGAAGGAAGATTTGAAAGATGTCAACATAGGTACAAATCAACCAATCACCATCTATTGTGATAACACAAGTGATATCAGTCTTAGCAAAAATCTAGTGATGCACTCAAATACCAAACATATACTACTCAAGTATCATTTCCTTCATGAACAAGTAGCTGAACAAAACATCATCTTGGAATATATTAATACTAAGGAGCAGATAGCTGATATTTTCACAAAACCGCTTCCTTAAGAAGCATTTGAATATCTTCACCAAAAGATGGGGGTTATTTCTCTAGCATCACATTAAGTTGATTCATAAATATGTTGCATGACAGGGAGAGCAGTTCGATAGGGGGATTCCTTGTGCACTCCTTTTCCATTATTGTCAAAGGGGGAGAGAAGAAGAAACTTGCCATTAATGACAAAGGGGGAGATCGTTAATCTAGGTTGTCATTGATGTCAATATAACATTGTTTGTGATGGAAAATTCTTTGATATATGATTTCCCATTGATGCCCATTGATCATAATGCTCAAAGTTTGATATATGATGATATGATGAGATGGAGGACCCAAGTGGATTGAATAGCAGGAGGTCAATTGAATAGCAAATGACATGTCAATTGAACAACAATTGAACAACAAATGACGCATGAGGTCAATTGATCAGCAATTGAACAACAAATGATGTAGTAGATCTAGTAAAGCAACAGGAGCAAGAAGCCAAATAGTAAGATGAAGAGTTTATCAAAAGCCATCAAAGAAACAAGTCACAGGAGAAACAACTATCAGAAGAGCAGGAGTAGAAAGTACAGACTTCCTTGATCGTGTTTGAAGTCCCGCACTCAATCCTAGATGTCGATCTCATAGTCAACCCTTAGATCACGGTCAACTGCAGGGGTTAACGCCGTTTTTAATCTATGTGCCGGTCGAAGTCCCGCAAACTATCGATTGCGATAAGGCTGTGGACCCAACAAGTTTATTAACAACTGCTTAAGAAATATCGCATCTGTCACATATCGCAAGTCTTGAAGAGATGTAACGATAGTAAAACCTCCGATTGTGATATCATATTGTGGACCTGCTTCACCACTATAACATGACTTTATACAATTTCGCATCCGCAGTATCACTGGCTTTTAAGGGATGTCAAACCACCGATTGCGATTAAAGGTGATGACTTGGCATGTGGGACCTCGATATGGGTAATGTATCTTGGGCTTCTATCACAAAGAAGAGGTAATAGTTCACAACTTGTGAACTTTAAGGAACAGAGGAAGCCGGAAGGTCAAGCGAAGGTAAGGAGAAGCCAAAGGGCTGGCAGATGATGAAGGTACAAAAGAAGCCAAAGTTCGAGTGAGAGAGATATGAGCAGAAGGACGGAAGGAAGCCAAAGGTCCAGTAGTATAGGAGGAAGCCAAAGGATGAAAGATTCTGTTGATTGGGTTAATCTTTAAAAAGGCTCAGACCTGTGATAAATTTATTGATGGAAGAAGTATAGAACGTAATTTTGAAGAAAAGTTCTGTGAAAGGAAATAAAGTTTCATCTGTCATCGTTTGAAGGGAGTAGAAAACAACACCAACATTTGAAGATAGGTTGTCATTGATGTAGCAGTGAAGCTGTAGATTGACAGAGCATAGTGAAGAAGTTTTTGAGAGCAGTGTAATACAATCAAAACATTTCTTGACAAAGCAAAACTACAGGGTCGGAGCCCTTGGGGTTGGTGCCTTAGAATTGAAAGGATTGGTTTCCTTGGAGTTGGTGCTCCTAAACACAAGGTTGGTGCCTTGAGAAGATAGGGTTGGATCCCTAGAGGTTGGAGCCTCACAAATGACCAAGTTGGTGCTTGGAAACATATTGGAGCCTTATATATATTGTACATGATTTATTATTAATATTATATTAATAAAAGCATTTATTCCTATTGCTCATTTTGTGTTCTAAATATAAATAATTTAACTCATAAAAATAACAATTGAAAACAAATATTGATTCAACCCCCCTCTCAGTATTTCCAGCACAGAGCAGGTTAAGTAGCCCAGCCTTTTCCACTTCGCACAACCACTTTCACAGCTCTAATTTTGTAACCCCCACCTTAGTGTTCTACTTGGGCTTCATGAGGTGCGAGGTCTCAAGGTGAGGGAACTTATCGTGGTCAGGGAGGTCCCAATCTTCAAATTTTAATCTCAGCACCCGTCCTAGGTGCGTGCCCTAAAAAATGATGTTGTCCGGGAGGAGTGGGTCTGGAGCGAGCTCTTAGTCTCATGAAGGTCCTTGGGCACTTTAGCCTTCCCTTTCGACGGGGGGACATAGATGGGGAGCTTTGTCGGAGGGTGCACAGGCTCAGTTTCCTCCTCCATGCCTTCGTCCTTGTCTTCTTCGATGATAAGGTCCTAAAGGTCTTCTTCTTCCTCATCGGTTTCTATGTTAACGACTTTTCCCTTCTCCTCCATCGACAACTTGGTGCACAACGAGTTCCGCAAGGACACACGTACGAGAACAATCACTTGTTTGTCCTTCTTTGGTCTTGGCGTGCGCGGTGATTTCGGGATTTTTGCACAATCCCAACACCTTCTAGAGCATCCCCCACAGTCAGGGCCTCCGCAGCCTCTTCGGCGATCATTTTTTTTATTTCCATAACTTCCTTAGTTGTTGCCATCGTTTCCATCCAGAAATCTATAACTCACGAACTCAGGGGCTCAATCAACACTCGGCACAAAACAAACAAGGCTCTACTTAATAGCTCAATTTGCAAATGACTAAGTGTTGTTTGCTGGGAAGCCCTTTGTAATTTATAGCGCTTTTTGAATTTGAATTCGACCGTTCCCCCCAAATTCGGTTCATTAATGCTCCCTTTGTTGCAAATTTTCCCAAATCTTACCCATAAATTGCATCTTAAATGCCTGCCGCTCGCTCCATTTGGTCTCAAGTCGAGCATCCCATCATGTCAACGGTCACTTTCTGGCCAACTAGCATGGCAGCACAACCCCCCATGCCCTGTCGCAGACCTTGTGACTCTTTGCTTCTGCGCATAACTCCAACATCACGCAACTCCCGAGTATAATAGTTTATAGTCCTGCGCTTCCTTTCAACTACCTGGAGCGCTAAGACTATACTTCCCTCGGCTAGTCAGGTGGTCGCACCACCTATATAGAGTTTCATCCTGTCATCCATCACTTTTCCTGGAAAATACCCACCTTTTATTGTTACGGGCAGTGTCGCACACTTTATTATCTACAACGCGCTACCCTGGTTGATTCGCTTAGTAATGTGTGGTCCAAGCCAAGGCATTAGACTGATCTATTCGCGACGATAGTCCTCAAACTTGTCAGTGTGATCGTGCACATCCTGTCTTATCACCCTGGTCTTTTTATCGAGAAAATCTTCCTTTATCTCATCCTCCAGCTTCTTGTCTTCCCCGTCTATCAGAACGCTTTTCTTCCTTAATCACACCCTTTCTTTCTCAAGTTCGTGGAGCCTAAAATTTCCCTGTTGGATTTCTTCTTTCAAGGTTTCGCAAACTGTCATATCTACCAGTGCTATCATGTGCGGTTTAAGCTTTTCATGTACTATAGGTCTTACAACGTTCGCTTTATACTCCGGCCTTGGCGGTGCCTACATAGTCAGGTTCTTGCACGCGATCCTATAAGCCCATAGAACCTCTGGTACGCGCAGGTCCGAGTCAGTCCGCTTCGCATTGTGGACCTTGTTCAACGCTTCGTGTACTTTGTTAAAGGATTTTACATGGATATCCTTCTGCGCACTTGGTCTTTCCATACTCCATGGTCCCAACTGGAGGGGTTGTTCGCGTCATTACCTTACCCGCGCCTACTTACTGATCGTGTCTCCCACCACGAGGACTGTGTGCGTTCGTGTTTCGCACCATATGCCTGTATCCACTTGGATAGGTGGGTGTGCGGACCATTTCGTTAGATAATATTGTTTTTTAATCGCATCTGAGGCTTCCCAAACTGTGTGCACATCATTCATCTACAGTCGCGCCAATCCTCAAAACTTCTTTGGTGCGTACCCCACCACCTTGCGGGCGTAGCTTGCACTAACCATTTCAGAGCGTCCAAGCATTGCTGTTCCGACACTTCTCTTTCAAATCTATTCAGGAAGTCATCCACCTCACTTAACCCGTCATACGTAGGCACTTCTCTTACCTCTGTTACTACACAACACATTGATCTCGTTATCATGTTATAGTTGAGCGTGGTTACCTTGTGTAACCGGTTCTGCCATCGTTCTATCTCTTCGTCAGAATCTAATGTGCAGGATATTTCGCGCTCCCATGAGATTCGGCCATCCATGGTTGGATTGACCCAGTCTTTCTCCGCGCAGTTATCTTGTAGATGCAGTCTAGATTGTCATCACTATCATAGTTGCGCACTAGCTCCGTGTAACGCGATCCTTTTGCAAGGTCTAAAGGTACCACTACCCGTAGAGACTTTTTCTCAAAAATCATCTTGCGCTTCTTCATATTTATCACTCCTTTCATGTCAGTGGCCCAACTTATTCCCAATAGCGTAGGGTAGGGATTGTTGTCATCAACAATCTCTATCACTTCGAAATATGCTAGCGCACTTGCTCCTTCGATATCTATTGTGATTCCCTGCAATCTGCCCATAGGTAGGATCTTTTGTTGGTTCGTCATTCGCAATTGGATAGGAGACCGTTGCAGCACAAGCCTGCCCATGCACTCCCATGTTTGCTTTGGCAGGACATTCGCGTATGATCCTAGATCCAGAATCACTTGGTCCATCTCATATTCCCCAATCTGCGCAGTCAATCTTATCTCCCTTCTTGTTTGCGTCGTGTGCTTCCTGAGCTTCCGGACTATGAGCGGTTCTCCTGGACGGTCCTAGTGCATCTAGTTATGAGTTCTTGCAGCGCCTTTATAGCCTTGTTGTCGCGCAGCAACTTCATGCATGTCTCCAAGAACGTAGTGAGCATTGATGGGTCCATTTCGAGCTCCAGCCTATCTTTAGTTCCTGAAGTGGAGGCATCAACGAAGCTCCTCTTAACTTCCATGAACGTCTCCTTAGCACGCTCCAAATCAAATTCTGGTTCCTTCGTTGGAGCCTTGCGAACCCAAGTACTTTCTTCAGGCTGCTTGCCTTTGTCATCCCCTGTTGTAATTCCACTCCGAAGCACGATATTTACGTTAGGGTCTTCCTCACGTGGCTTAGACCTCATCATTTGTAGGTTCTTAATCAGGGGAGGTTGGGGTGCTCCTTTATCACACAACCTCGCTATCAGTGTGGGACAATCCTCCATCTCATGATTAAACAACGTACAATACATGCATGATGGACACGTTGGATTCGTACAATCACAGGCATAATGCCCTAGCCCTCTGCAATTGTAACATATCAGCTGTTCGCAACCTCTTAGTGGTCCCCCTCCACCTCGCCTCGTCTGCGCCCCTGAAATCTAGTGCGCACCATTCTTTCCTTTTCATCGAGGGGCCATGTTTCGGCCTGCACTCTGTATGTAGGAGTTCGATCCATCATCAACTCATAACTTCTATTAGTGCACTCATCATGTCCCACTGACCTACAGAAATTACAAAACAACTGTTGCGAATTCTGCGTATACTTCTGTAATATATGGAAGTTATTTGTAGCATGCTTTCCTCCAATCTGACAAATCGTGCACCATAGTGCAGGTGCTGCGCTTGGTCTTGGTTGTGCCTCTGGTCTTAATGGCATTGGCCCTCCTCCTGCAAGGTAATTCGCAAACATAGGGTAGTGGCCCTTGTCGTGCCCCTGGCCCTTACATTTTACACACCATACCTCATCGCGCATTTATGGGCGGGTTGTCCTGTCTTGTTTCAAACTTTGCATCTCAAGGCACAACTTTTTCAACTGCGCATGAATCTGCTGAACTTCCGGGTTGGGATCATGTATCGGGGTCTCATGCAATCTCATCACGACCTCCAAGGCCTCAGCCTGAGTGGTTAGCCTCTGTTGTGACAGCGCATTCCTTAGATGTGGCGTTAAAAATGCTACAAACCATTCGCGATGTTGCCCATCTGTTAACGTCATGTTAGCTTCGCGAATTGTGCACTTCAGTCTTTGATCCAACTCCCAAGGGGTCTCGCCTGGTAGCATTGTGATTTCCTTGAACCCAATGATTGACTATGCCTCTGACTTCGGCCTACTAAATTCTTTGTTTAGCACAGCTTGGATATCGGCGATCCCTGCATTCAGATTATCATTGGAATGCTTAATGTACCAGATCAACACACGATCCTGCAGAGTGCTGACCAACATTGCCTTCTTTATATTGTCATCCGTGACTCCCTGTGCTTCCCATACCGCTTTTATCATGAACCAAAACTGGTCTGGATCTTCATTGCCTACTCCCTTGAATACTGGTAGCTTTATCGCGCTTGCCAAATTGCTTCGCAGTGGTGGCGGAGGTGGTACGGGCGAAGACGAGGGTGAAGACGGTGAAACTGACGATGGTGTGGGTGGGGGTGGTATGCGCGAAATTCTCTGCCTTGTCAGATTGATCGCACTTCTTGGCAAGACCTTCGTGAGCTCTTCTTCGCCCCCTCGTGGAGGTGAAATCAAGGGGCTAGTTTATAGTTCTGTGCTACCTTCGTTTTTGTAGATTCTCCCACTTCGCATAGCCCAAAACATCAATTTATTCACATAACCCGTTTTTCACACAGTAGAATTTTAATCCAAGTGTTCAAAGATTTAACATACTTATCTCGTAGTCCTTTGAGGAAGTGTCGTTCTACCTTGCTATAACTGACTAAAGTATCTACCACGAATTCGGTTATGAATCCTCCTATGATTCGATCGAGCCAGTGATCGATAGCGTGCACGATCTTATCATCCGATACTTCCAGTCTACGCACTAATTCTGGAGTCCATACAATAGGTCTGTCGAGTTTACACCTTCCTTGGCTATCTGCTAGCTTCATGGTCCACTCGTATAACTCAGTGGGGAAGGATGCAAAGAAAATTTCGTGGATCTCTGTATATAATTAGCAGTCTAACCACTCTTCCTTTGATAGTTGCAGATTCCTGTTTTCCTGCGCCACAAACTCGTGAATCTTGCTGTCCAACCAATCTTCAATTCCTTTCTTTGTCGGATTCCAATGATACGACATTAGACATCTACATGCAGATCCCTGTCCTGGCAACAAAACCATTTGTTGGCTTGTTGGGTCCTAACCCAGGTTCAGAGCTAATTAGCCAAACAAATCCCTGTACTACTGGCCCTTTCGGCAATAGTCTGTGGAGTGCAGACTGAGGTATCACCTGAAGTAGTATGGGAGGGTGCTGGAACCAAGTTTCCTCACCCTTGAGATGTCTGAGAGGTTTGACTGGTCCAACTATTCGTCATTGCTTGCAGGTCACTTCATGCACTTCCATGTTCCTCATGCCCTGATATGCTACCTTTGCACAGCCCTAACCAGGGGCCGTGGAGCTTCCACGTTGCTAGAGCAGTGCTCTGCGCTATCACCCGAGATCTTACTTATCTCCCTATACTAGTTAATTGCCTTCGCATACTTGGATGTCTTACATTATATTTATTTACACAAAACGTTCCTATGAGTTCGCGCAGCAAATAAACAGTATACTTGCAAATTATACCTAATCATACTTTAAAACAAGAAAAGATACACAGAAATATGGTAAAAT
The DNA here is from genome assembly GCA_000404065.3 of Pinus taeda. Classification (NCBI taxonomy): domain Eukaryota; kingdom Viridiplantae; phylum Streptophyta; class Pinopsida; order Pinales; family Pinaceae; genus Pinus; species Pinus taeda. The sequence goes on from APFE030941064.1 coordinate 23,112, forward strand.
TATCTTTATTGATTCTTCCAACGGTTACGGACTCGACCTACCCTGAACACTCAGCTGCAGGGGTTTGCGCACTCAACTGCGGACTACTATGCCTCTGCGCACTCAGCTGCATAGCCTTCTCCTACTCTACCACCCAAAGACACACTTTACACTTTGACTCGATCACTTTAGACTTCTCATGCTTCCCTTCTATTAGTTATGCTATGCTCTACACTTAGAGCCTCACTCTATTTAGACAATCCCATGGTCCGCGGACCATGGGTAGGTCTATTAAGCTGACATTACTTTAGAAAAACAAGGGCGGACAACCCTACGACTCTATTATAATTTCGTGCTCCGCGCCCACAATTCGCGAGGCTTTTACAAAAGGATTTGGTCAAAACCTGGGCTTTAAGTCCTAAAACATGCCTTGGGGGGATTCCATGCCCAACAGTATAAACACAATATAAATTTAAAATATGCACGAACACTCAAAAAAGATGTATGGTAAATAAATAAAAATAAACCAAAGGCATGGTATATATATATTTTACTCCAGAAGTAGTCTGGTAAATAAATAAAACCTCTTTTTATATTTACTCCATAAACCTCTTTATATTTACGAAAACTCAAAAAAGAGGTTTTTATTTAGGTAAAGCCTATGGGACAAATAATTATTAATACCATGGGTCAAATACCATTGACCAAATTATTATTAATACCATGCAAAAAAACATTATTAACCCTAATATTAACATTAAAAGATTAATTCCCGGATGCAGGTGCACATAACATATGTTAAGTTGGCAGCAAAACAGAACGGCAAGTGGTCCTGCTACATGACCCTCCGTAACCCTAGACACCAATCTATAAATTGTATTAATGCTGGCCATAAATGGCATTTAAGCTGGCGCTGTCCTCAACCTGCCTGCATCTACCCGCCTCGACTCAGCTCAATGGTGACCTCCGGTGAAATTAACTCCATCGCCCCTGTCTCTTATCCCCCGCCTCTGCAATGCCAATGTCCTCAGGCAGCAGTAGCACCAAGCTTTCACACTGCCATGGGTAGGTGTTGCAGCATCCTTTGCTGCACTAATCTTGGTCCGGGAATTCACTTTACTCAAAGCTTGATCTGCAATCTCATTTTCCACTCAGCGTCTATAGCTAATCCCTCCTCTGTGCCAACCTTTGAACCTTTTGCGCCCTCTCATCACTCTGAGCCGTCTACCTGCAGACATTCTCCTACCCCTGGTATCAATATGCCCAAAACTCGCCATAGAATGCGTAGTCGCAGAGGAGGCAACAGAAGCAGATTGCCTTGCTCTCCTCCGACTCTGGGCTCTGAAACCACCTCCTCTTCGACTCATCTGACTTCAGGCAGCTACCCAAATACTCATAGTGGCAGAGGCCGCTCACGACCTCTCTGCCTCCATCCAACGTACTCGGCTTCGCCACCCAGTAGAATTCCCTCCAATCCACAACCGCCCCTCCACTCAGCCCATTCTACCGTTGTTCCTTGAACCAACCCATCTTAATTGCCACCATCTCCATTACCTTTCATGAGGAGGTGAAAGCAACAGAAGGTGGACGCCATTCAACCGCGACACCTGCTAGAGCCGAGGGGGCACACATTCCATCACCTCCAACGAGGAGGAGCAGGCCACAGAAGGTGGATGCCATACCAGCACGACACTGGATATGGTCAAGGAGAGCACACACGCACGGCTCAAGCGGGACACTCCTTTGGACAAGCAAATTGATGAGGAGAAGGACCAAGACCGTCAAGCCGATGAAGACATGGATCCTTACAGATGTTTTGTCGCAGAGGAACACCAGGAAGAGGACACGAGAGCTTCATAGAAGGCAGAAGATGACATGGATGATTACAGGTGCTTCGTTGTTGAGGAACACCCGTCGCCTCCACACAACTCCTGATTCGCCAACATGAGGAACACCCATCGCCTCCGCATCACACCTGATAGGCCACACAACTTGCCACGTGTCTACGAGTCTTAGGTTCTAGGAATTAGGATATATGTTTTTTACAGTTTTTTTAGGAAAATTGTTGTCATCTGGTTACTTGGACGATTTCTTTTTATGTTTTCTTAAAAATGGTTAAATATTACGCGTAATTGCTGGTTTCCCCTGCGTGGGCAGCAAGATAACTCATGCAATCTTATTTTTGAACTAGATTGGTTTCCCATTATGGGCAGTCCAGACTCTGTTTTGCTGGTTGCTGCCCTAAACTATGGCATGAACATGCAAACTTGGCTAAAGCCTCAGTGTAACATTATTTTACAATAATAGAATTTAGCATAATTTAAAAAAAAAAAAAAAAAAAAAAAAACCCATTAAAAGATTAACATTATTAATTATTATTAAATCTAATATTCATATTAATATATTAATATTATTAAATTTAATAACATTGATTAATATAATATTAATTTGTTATGTTCTATATATTATATTAATATATCAGGATATTTATTAACTCTGGAAATATATGGGAGGAAAGAACAAAGACATAAAGTGGTAGAGGTGGAGACATAAGGGGAGTGAAAAGGGAGAGATGGAGATAAACTAAATGAGAGGGGAGAGGAGGAATGAAGAGAGAGAGGGGGAGATGAGTAGAGAGGTAGAGAAGGGTAAGAGAAGGAGAGGGAGACACAAAGATGGAGGGGGGAGAGAGAGAAGGAGAGAGGGAGTGGGATAGTGAGAGGATTGGAGAGAGAGAGAGAGAGAGAGATGGGGGAAGAGAGAGGAAGGTAGGAGAGAAAGGGAGAGAGAGGAAGGATGAGAGAGTGGACTTGCAAGAGAGGAGGAGAGATGGAGTTGGAGGGGAAGAGAGGGAGGGAAGAAGAAATACATAGAGAGAAGTGGGGATAGAGAGGGAGTGACAAGGGAGAGTTGGAGAGAGAGAGATTGTATGTTTAGGGGTGAGATAAAGAGACAAAGAAGGAAAGACAGAGAGAAGGGGGGGAAGAATGAGAGAGAAGGAGAGGGGGAGGGATATAGTAACATAGTTGGAGAGAGAGAGAGAGAGAGAGAGAGAGTGAGTGATGGGGAAGAGAGAGGATTGGAGGGAAAAGATAGGTAGATAGATAGATAAATAGATAGATAGAGAGAGGGAGAGAGAGAGAGAGAGAGAGTGAGTGATGGGAGAAGAGAGAGGGATGTAGGAGAGATGGGGAGAGAGGAAGAACGAAAAACAAGACTTGAGAGAGAGGATTGGAGGGCAAAGAGAGAGAGAGAGAGAGAGAGAGAGAGAGAGAGAGAGAGAGAGTGACGGGGGAAGAGAGAGGGAGGTAGGATAGAAAGGGAGAGAGGGGAAGTATGAGAGAGTGGACTTGAGAGAGACGAGGAGAGAGGGAGGGAAGAAGAAATACATAGAGAGTGAGAAGTGAAGAGAGAGAGGGAGCGACAAGGGAGAGACATAGAGAGAGTGTGTATGTTTAGGGGTGAGATAAAGAGACAAAGGAGGAGATATGGAGATAATGGGGGAGAGAAAGAGAGAGGAGAGAGGAGAGAGGTAGGGATATAGTAATAGGGTTGGATGGTGAAGAGAGAGAGATAGAGAGAGAGAGGAAGGAAGACAGAGAGGATGTGAGAGAGTGGAGTGACGCAGGTCTACCTTGCATAAACCCAGAATCTCCAAGTACTATGCATATAAAAATGCATCTCAAATAATTGCCCAAATAAAACTTCAATGTCTGGCAAATTCACACACTATCATTCGCTCCAGCGCTACACCATATGTGCATTCTCCATCCGTTTATTATCATTTAATTTCTGTTTTAATTCAAACAGTTTGGCATACTACAATGCCGCCATAAAATTTTCCCAATTCGCTGGTTCATCGCACTTCTATTTGGAGGTTGACCCCGGATCCATATCGATTCATGCATTCAATGTTCTTCATTCTTTAACTGATCACCATCTGTCCAGTCCGCTACTCAATGCAACGCCTACCCTTCCAAAGCCGAGCATCTATCTGCAATTTAAAATCGGCTTTAATTTATGTCAATCGCACAGCACGACTCTGCAAAATTCGGCCACGACTAGGATTCAACTGAAGGAACTCCACGTACTTTGCTTTGGTTAACCCACTGCGATATTACCACTGATTCGATTCCAAACCATTAATTATTTGGATTGTGCGTTTCTTCCCAAACTCAGCCTTTCCTTAAATTTCCGCTCCAAAACTTCATACACATCCCCAACATTTCTATTAACACACAGGTCGACTTTTAAACCTTCCCTATGCACCTACGATATTGATCGATTACTGTTCCATCGATTCAAATAGATAGAATTTAAACCACATCAGCTGCAACTATAATAAATCGATTCCATTAACATTCTGCCTTTAACACTGTAACTCCTCATGTATGCTACAACTCAGTGCTCTTCCTCTGCATCGATATTTTAAATAAGTTCTTCTGCGTTTTCAATTGAGCTGCGCCAGCCTTGAAATCGACTTCCAAAGCTGACATATCAATTCAATCCAGTCCTCCTTTAGGATGATCGATCTACGTCCTTTTCACAATTGCAGATTTAATTCACTTCAAAACATGAATCGATGTTAATTCAAATCGATTCTCTCTTCAATAATAAATCAACTACATTCAATTTCATTACTCCAGCAACAGAGATTTAACCTCTAGTCAAGCATCGATTGCAAAACTCTCTTCCTACAGAGAACTTGCACTTTTCAAACCAAAATTATATCATTGCTCAGTAATATGAAATATGAATCGATCTTATTCAAAATAGACAGAGTTGAAAAACAACTCTGCGCCCTTTTAATTCCATCAATTCGACAAACATAGGTTTAAATCAACGATTTATCCATCGCTCTTTGATCTCTCATTCGTTCACATGGGTTTACCATTCAAGCCCCAGTTACAAAAATTAAATACACAATTTATAAATCAACCAATGTAGTTCTAAAAACACACTTTTCATATTAACAATGAAAATACTCACAAACTTTGCCTTTGGCCAGATATTTAACAGTCAGGGCCCTTCCAATTACCCGGAGGCTTAGAAACTTTGGCTGTCCAAGCCTCACTTCTCCTCTCTATTCTATTCTACCTACTCTCATTTGCCTTTGAGGTTCATAAATTTATACAAATTGAATTGAACCAATTTAGGTTCAAATCCCTTTAATAACTCAACAAAGTCCTCAAATATCTCAACACCCATACAATCTAGATTTTATCCCTAAAATCTTGAAACTAAATCTAACTTAGGCTCCATCATTAATTCTTAATTATCTCAAGGCTAATTCCTCTCATGTTTTCCAATTATTTGGAAACATTACAAATCCTCTCATATAATTAATTAAAAACTCTCAAAAATCCCATTAATATTTACATAAAATTAATAATTTCAAAAACATGAGACCCCTAGGTTTAATAAAAATACAAGGTATTTTCCCGAGATAATGCTCCTGCATCAGACTCCCAAGGTTGAAAATGACCATGATTTCCTGATCATGCGTTTTAAATCTTTGTCCGCATGGATCCCACACTTTGTTTTGCAAGTTATCATAAATTTCTGCTGTCATATGCTGCTTTTCTCCAAATCTCCATATCTTATGTTGTCTTGCTCCACTTGTTGCACTTTCACAATCTGTCTCTGTCTTCATTTTGCTGCTGCTTCTCTTCCTTGTTGTGTCTTCCTCTGAGACACTTTCGACATGATTCTTCTGATTAATTCAATTTCCTTGTCCAATAAATCTTCAAGCTGTTGATTTCTTGTTGCCTGCTGAGCTAAGACGGCTTGCTCAGTTCTTACTCATTCAATTTTTACTATCACTTGTTGAATTCTTGCTTCTATACTTGCTCCTGTTCTTACTTCCACCCAATCATCCAAACCCTCTTGTATTCTACAACATAAAACTTCTTCTCTGCTTTCTCCTACCAGCAACTTACTGGACTGATACCTTGTGTACTCCTTTCTGCTATCTTCCTCTCTCTGCATTTGCAATTCCCAACTCTGAAATTGAGATTCTTCCTGTACTGAATTTTGACTATTCAACATCATTCCCAGCAACATAATGTCCTCATCCGATGGTTTTGAAATTTCCACAGAATTTTCTTCTTCCTTCATTTGACTGCTCAACTGAGTCAAATGTTCCTCAGCACCGGCAACAATACCTGCATTCACCAGTAAATTGCTAGTTTTAAAGAAATAGGACCTTTCAGTCTCTTTTGATGTTTCAGGCATCAATCTCCCATCATTGACTTTCTGGACTTCAATAGATCTTGTTTCGAATTGTTGGCTGCTTTCGTCTTCATCCTGTTGATTCACGGTTTCCTTAATGTCCCTACAGACACAACTTCCTTGCAGATTCTGATCTTCCATCTCACTGCCAAATAACTTCTGCTCGATTCCTCTGATTTCGACATCATATCTGTTAATGTCGTTTTCTGTACCTACAATTACATCATTATTTGAAAATTTATGACATTCATTCAACTCCATAAATGTTAAAAATATTTCATCTCTATCATGCATAGTAACTGTAATTTCTCCTGGATCAGATTCTACAGGTTTTCCTCCTCCATCAGGTTCCTTTAGCCACCGTTCCAAAAACTCAATTTCCCTCTGAAATGTTTGTAGCACTTCATCACTACCTTCACTCTTGCAATCTTCCTGAGTTATCCTAGTTTCAGCATCATTACATCGAAAACTTTCGTCAGCAATTTCATTAAACAAACACATTTGTTTACCTCCGTGGAATTTTTCTTCGGCATTTCCATGTTTCTCCTGTTCCATAACAGCTTCAAATTACTGTCTTATTCCAAACAAGAATTCATTTGTGATTTCTTCCTGTTGTGATAAATCATTACCTTCCTTCTTTGAAAGGAATTCCCTACCAAGCTTTACCTCAAATGTTTCATTCTTGTTTGTGACAGTTCCATCAGACTGCTCACCATATTTCGCACATCCTGCAAACATACATAAACTGTGAGAAAAATTGCAAGATTGCATAGCCTCATCTGCTTCTCTCACCAACACATCTTTAGATGCTTCTAAACTATCCCAATAGTTCATGAGATCCTCCTCTTTGGTCTCTTCACCCAGACTTTCACCCTGTTTTGGGCCACAAATGGAAACATCCATTTTTAACTCAGCCTTTCTGAGTTCTCCACAACTCAACATCTGCTCGAGCTTCCTTAGCTCTTTTGCCAACTGTATGTTTATCAGTGTTTCTCTCTTTGCATGTAGCCTCTTCCATTTCACTCTCTTCCTCATGAGCCAACCCACTCTCTGGTCCTTCATATTTTCCTGTAGCAATTCCATCAGTAACTCGAGATGGATTGCTATCTTAGTTTTCTCTTTCTCATACTCTTCATCAGTCAACTGCTGTCTTATGCCATTTGCCTTGGCATTTTCTTTCTCCCTCTTTTTATTGTGGCCTCTTTCTGAACCTCTGCTCTCTCCTTTATGACTTTAAGTAGTCATCTCCTTTTCCATGAGTTTCTTACGCATGAGTTGCACCAAGCCTCTGCAATAGCAAGCTCTCCTGCTGCCACTTACCTCACCAATCCCTTCCTCCGAATCTGGTCTTTTGGTAATCACCTGGTCCTCTACTGGAACCTTTCGAGCATTTCTCCACTGCTCCTTTAGGCTTCACTCATATGAAACTTTATTCAACCTCTGTTGAATCTTCCAGGTTCTGCCACTCTCTCTTAGAATCCATGTCGGACTCTTTCATCACTGTACTCTAGCTGTGATCTACTTCTTCCCGCTGAGATTTCTTCACTATGCATGTAAATCAAATTATCCAAGCATAACCTTTAAACCAGAGATAAATAATACCTGTCAGCTCACCTTTCAAGATCATGTTGATCTTGCTTCACTTCCTCAACTGCACTGCATCTCTATGCTGCAATATTCATCAGTTCCAAAATCTGATCTTAACACATGCAATTAATTTAACTGAAAACTTAAATCTCCACAAAGAGCTATTCCAGCTCTGATACCAAAAATGACGTAGGTCTACCCTACATAAACCTAGAGTCTCCCAGTACTGTGCATATAAAAATGTATGTGAAATAATTGCCCAAATAAAACTTCAATGTCTGGCAAATTCACACACTATCATTCGCTCCAACACTACACCATATGTGCATTCTCCATCCGTTTATTGTCGTTTAATTTCTGTTTTAATTCAAACAGTTTGGCATACTAAAATGCCGCCATAAACTTTTCCCAATTCGCTGGTTCATCGCACTTATGTTTGGAGGTTGACCCCGGATCCATATCGATTCATGCATTCAATATTCTTCGTTCTTTAACTGATCACCATCTGTCCAATCCGCTACTCAATGCAACGCCTACCCATCCAAAGTCGAGCACCTATCTGCAATTTAAAATCGACTTTAATTTATGTCAATCGCACAACACGACTCTGCAAAATTCGACCACGAGCAGGATTCAACTAAAGTAACTCCAGGCGCTTTGCTTTGGTTAACCCACCACAATATTGCCACTGATTCGATTCCAAACCATTAATTATTTGGATTGTGCGTTTCTTCCCAAACTCTGCCTTTCCTTAAATTTCCGCTCCAAAACTTCACACACATCCCCGACATTTCTATTAACACACAGGTCGACTTTTAAACCTTCCTTATGCACCTCCGGTATTGATCGATTACTGTTCCATCGATTCAAATAGACAGAATTTAAACCACCTCAGTTGCAACTATAATAAATCGATTCCATTAACATTCTGTCTTTAACGTTGTAACTCCTCATGTATGCTACAACTCAGTGCTCTTCCTCTGCATCGATCTTTTAAATAAGTTCTTCTGCATTTTCAACTGAGCTGCGCCAGCCTTGAAATCGACTTCCAAAGCTGACATATCAATTCGATCCAGTCCTCCTTTAGGATGATCGATCTGCGTCCTTTTCACAATTGCAGATTTAATTCACTTCAAAACATGAATAGATGTTAATTCAAATCGATTCTCTCTTCAATAATAAATCAACTACATTCAATTTCATTACTCCAGCAACAGAGATTTAACCTCTATTCAAGCATCGATTGTAAAACTCTCTTCCTACAGAGAACTTGCACTTTTCACTGCTCAGTAATATGAAATATGAATCGATCTTATTCAAAATAGACAGAGCTGAAAAACAACTCTGCGCCCTTTTAATTCCATCAATTCAGCAAACAGAGGTTTAAATCAACGATTTATCCATCGCTCTTTGATCTCTCATTCGTTCACATGGGTTTACCATTCAAGCCCCAACTACAAAAATTAAATACACAATTTCTAAATCAACCAATGTAGTTCTAAAAACACACTTTTCATATTAACAATGAAAATACTCACAAACTTTGCCTTTGGCCAGATATTCAACAGTCATGGCCCTTCCAATTACCCGGAGGCTTAGAAACTTTGGCTGTCCAAGCCTCACTTTTCCTCTCTATTCTATTCTACCTACTCTCATTTGCCTTTGAGGCTCATAAATTTATACAAATTGAATTGAACCAATTTAGGTTCAAATCCCTTTAATCACTCAACAAAGTCCTCGAATATCTCAACACCCCTACAATCTAGATTTTATCCCTAAAATCTTGAAACTAAATCTAACTTAGGCTCCATCATTAATTCTTAACTATCTCAAGGCTAATTCCTCTCATGTTTTCCAATTATTTGGAAACATTACAAATCCTCTCATATAATTAATTAAAAACTCTCAAAAATCCCATTAATATTTACATAAAATTAATAATTTAAAAAACATGAGACCCCTAGGTTTAATAAAAATACAAGGTATTTTCCCGAGCTAATGCTCCTGCATCATGGAGAGAGGGAGGGAAAGAGAGATGGAGTTGGAGGGTGAGAGAGAGGGAGGTAAGAAGAAAGAAATAGAGAGATAAAGGTGGAGAGAGAGAGAGAGGGAGTGATAAGGAAGATAGAGAGAGAGGGATAGAGGACAACATGAGGGAAGAGAGATAGAAGCGGGGGAGATGGAGAGAAGGGGAAGAGAGAGAGAGAGAGGGAGGGATGGATAGATAGATATATTGGAGAAAGAGAGTGTATGTTTTGGGGGTGATATAGAGAAACAAAGGGAGATAGATATATAGATGGAAAGTTAAGAGAGAGAAGAAGAGAGAGATGGAGATAAGGAGGAAGGGATAGAGAGATTAATATATATAGAGTGAGAGAGCAAGTGTGTTTGGGGGGTTGAGATAGAGAGACAAAGAAGGAGATATGGAGGGATATATATTATATATATATATATTATATTATATTATATATATTTAATATATTTGAAGGGGGGAGAGAGGGAAGAATATTTATTGCACTAGATTCATTGTTTTCAGTGTAGATGGTGATTTCTAATCCTATTATCTTGCTTGCACTAGATGCATTGATTTTAATGTAAATGTTGATTTCTAATGATATTTGATTGGTTGCACTAGATGCACTGATTTCAATGTAGATGGTGTTTTCTAATCCTATTTGATTTCTTTCACTAGATGCATTGATTTCAATGTAGATGGTGTTTTCTAATCCTATTTGATTGCTTGCACTAGATGCATTGATTTCAGTGTAGATGGTGATTTATAATCCTATTTTATTGCTTGCACTAGATGCATTGATTTAAATGTAGATGATTTCTAATAATATTTGATTGCTTGCACTCGATTTCAATGTAGATGTTTATTTCTAATAATATTTGATTGTTTGCACTCAATGCATTAATTTAAATGTAGATGATTTCTATTCCTATTTGATTGCTTTCACTAAATACATTGATTTCAGTGTAGATGACGATTTCTAATTCTATTTGATTGCTTGCACTAGATGCATTGATTTCAGTATAGATAGTGATTTCTAATCCTATGATTGCTTGCACTAGATGCATTGATTTCAGTGTAGATGTTGGTTTATAATCTTATTTTCTTACTTGCACTAGATGCATTGATTTAAGTGTAAATGTTGTTTTCTAATCTTATTTGATTGCTTACATTAGATGCATTGATTTCAGTGTAGATGTTGATTTCTGATTTGATGTAATTGGATGTATGATGGTACATTAATTTTAAAGTCATTGGTTTAATATTGTTCATTGATTTCAATGTAAGCACAAAAAATGATTGACAATGTATATTGATTTTTGTGTTATAGTAATTCAACCTATTAATATTGGAGAGAAAGAGAGACAAGGTATGATGTTTACTACAATAGCTCGAGCTAAAGATATAAATGGTTTATGATTTAAGTTGTGCTTTTCATATAATCTATATGAAAAGATGACAAAAGTAACAAGGGTGACAATAAGAATAGTAGAAGAAAATAGTTTGAGATTAATCACAATGAAGATTATTTATAATTGACTATATTCTTATTATTCACATTTTCTATCATTCAACACTATTGCATTGTTACTTTACATTCAAAAATTTTATTTCATCATTAAAGTTATTAACAATATTTCTCATCTCAATAAATTGAGGTAACTAAGCAAATTTAAAATTAAAATGACCAGATTAATTTGAGACATATTTAACATATTTAAAATGATTATATTAATATTAGGTGAATTTACATATTATTGATAAAATTAATCATATGTTATCTTTGGCCGCACACGACTGAAACCAACCTAGATCCATCTTAACTCTGGATCTATCAAGCTCCGAGAGGGATCAAATCTCTTGAGAGAAAGGGAGAAAATTAACCTTTTTTTTTGTAAGCTTGGTAGATCCTTCCATTTTCTTTGATATAAAAGCAAGTTACATCCATATAACAGATAGTTAGGTGGCCTCAACTTGCACTGAGGGAAACCAAGTCTGTTGGCCACATAACAACTTGATATGTCATCCAATAACAAAAAATAATTAGTCTTTCTAACCAAGCTAGATAAGTATGTATTTCTTTCCCTTTCCTAATGATCTGATAATGAGATCTTAGACAATTATTAAGGTATTATAGAATCATGTGCACGGATATGCCTATGTTACTTTGTGCAATAGATCGATAAGATTGCAAAATACATAGACAATGAAGCAGTTAAAGAATCATAATAGACAACACACATAAACACAAGTTTAATATGGAGTTCACCCAAAACTCCTGGGCTACATCTCCTGGTCCAGCCTTTAGTGGTGGCCCCTCTATTATGTCTTCAGAAGCAAAGTTTTACAACAGTATGAGCTCAATTTGAGTCTCAACACACAACAAATACAACAACAAGATTTTTGCTTGAATCCCTCAAGCCTCTTTGAGTACACAAACTCTCTCTATCACTCTCTGTCTCTGTCTTTTCTCTGTCTCAGCACTGCCTGCCCTGTTTTCTGTCAATCTGTGGCTTTAAAGCCAATCGGAGCTATTTATTCATTTCACCTTCTCGGGCTTTCTGGCATCCCGACCTCTATCCGTTCATATCCCCCTCTGAGCGTTAGCAATAATTGCTAAACGCTTTCAGGGATGGTGGCCACTTGTACTGTAACAGAATGGGTCATCGGGCCTTTGAAATCCTTATAACTTTTCGTTCTCTGTTTACACAGAGAAATACGTTCAAACATAGGAAAATTCTACCAAACATTGTTTATCGAACTTCAAACATCCATAATTCTGCCTTATACTCCTATCGGGTCCGCCTGTATACCGTCATCGCATCTCCATTGTTGATCCGGGAGATCCAGATCCAACGACTGTGGTTCATTTCAGGCGGCCCTTTCGTAAGGGTTTTAACCACCTGATAAGGGTGGTTTTCTCTCTCCTCAGCCTCGACACGTGGCAGCCAATGTATGGGCTCGGGCGGAGCTTGACCCAAACCACTTACCGCCTTTGGTCCTCTCGAAATCCTGCTTGTTTTGTGATTTCCCTTTTATATTAAAAAAATACATTAAAACATGAAATCCCGTTCATATCAGACTTGAAACCATATGTAACAAAATTAATAAGCCCTTTCGGGTCTGACATCATCGCTCAAATCACATTTCCCTCGGTTTTCGTTTATTTACGAAAACAAAACTTTACATAGGAAAATCCCTTTCTTACAGATTTCAAAATATATCCAATATCGCTTGTAGCCTTGTCAAGTTCGGCTTATTGCATCATATATATGTATATGGCCCAGCTCCTCTGTGTAGCTCCGATGCGATGCGACTTGTCGTAATCGCATATTGCATGAGCCCCAGGTCGTTGGTAAGCGTTCCCATGTGTTTCTTTTATGCGATATCACGAGGTAACCCGGGTCATCGATCTAAGTGCTTGATCGACGATCCCTGTTGATCGTGCTAATCGCTGTCGCATTGTTTTAAGTGGCAGTCTCCGATAGCCTCCCGATGGCCTTCGCCGATCTGAGATATGTCGATTGGATCTGGACCATTGCTCGACTAGATCCGACGACTCATGCAAAGTAGTGTTAAACCGCCAATACTCTGTTTTTCCACTATTTATTCATGTTTTTGCCTCCCAATAGTGTAATTTGATTTTTCTAAGAGTTCATCCTTTTGTGATTGCTTTGATTTTTGAAGACTTAGAGGTTTTTCTAGGATCCATTTGGATCACGCCTTCCCACTGAAAATGCTTTTGGACCACCAAAAGTTGGTTTTTAAGCATCAATCAAGTGAGGATAAAACTTCCTCACTTGTCCAATCTCTATCCATCTTGCTCTACTTGGTTTCGAACCTTTGAGTCCAATTCTGAGGTACTCAACATCCCCTTTGTGCGTAGTTCTCACCTTCCTATCCAGAACTATATCTTCCTACAACTCATTGAGATATTCAGGCAATAGATCATCAATAAAAGGCAACTGACTTTGCTCTTCGGGATCTTCAATCAATGAAGGTTCAAATAGTCTCAAGTTCTCTACATTAACTACTGAATAGATGTGCATGTAAGCTGGAAAATCAAGGCGAAAAGCATTCTCACCAATTTTCTCAAGTATCTTGAAAGGCCCATACCTTATTGTTTCAGCTTCTTTCCTTCACCTTACATTCTATCTTTGCATATGTACAGCCAGACTTGATCACCAACTTGGAAGTTATGCTAAATTCGATGCTTATCATGCCTTGCCTTGTACTTGGCCTGGCTCTGTTCTACCTGTTCCTGCACTACCTGGTGAATTTCTTTGATCTGTTCAACGAACTTAGTTGCTTTGTCCACATCACTGTGTCCATCAACTGTTATGTCTTTACTAAAGAAAAAATCCAAGGGAGACCTTGGTATGAAACCAAAACAAGTCTCAAAAGGAGATCTATGTGTAGAAGAATGCTTAGCACGGTTGTAAGCATGTTGCACATAACATAAATGTTCATCCCAAAGCTTGGGATGCTTTCTGCAATAGTCCCTGAGCAACTGGATCATTGTCCTATTGACCACCTCTATTTGGCCATTTATTTGTGGATGAAAGGCTATGCTCTTCTTCAGTTTGGTGTCCATCAACTCCCACAGACTTGACCAAAACTTCCCAACAAATTGGGAATCTCGATCAAATACAATGGAAGTGGGTAACCCAAAATGCACCCAGACATGTTGAAATTAAAATCAGGGGTCTTTTCCTTTACAACCATTGGTAAAAATTGCTTGCATGAATTTGCAATTCTTTTCATCTGCCCTGAGTTTATGAGAGTGTAGTTATTTTTGAGTTGATGAGCTCTTACAATATATTCTATTCCATATTTTGTGAGTTGATACTTATTTTCAGCTCTATAGAAAATGGCTTTTCTATCATACAAGTAAGGACTTCCTAAAACAATACCACATATATCCAAGGGAACTATATCTAGCTCAACCTCATCTACAAATGCTGACCCAAAAGCAAACCTAAGTTTACATTCTCTAGTCACTTGTAGCTTTTCTTTATCACATACCCAACCTAATGGATATGGCTTCTTGTGAGGTGTGGTTAGTAGTCCTAATTTCTTTACAATTTCTTCAGAAATCAAGTTTACTCGTGAACCACTATCAAATAAAGTATCAATCTTTTGATGCTTGGAAATAACCCTAATATGAAAAAGCTCATGTCTTTTCCTCTCATTTTCGTTGTTATCAATAGATTGGGCATAATTACTAGTAGATGCTTCATAATTTTTACCTTTTATACCTGTAGCTATGACTTTTGTTTCATCACCTGAGTATGACCCCAAATATTTCTAAATAACAAAAACAATCTTCTTCTTCTTGCCATCGAACTTCTTGGGTTTCAGCTCCAGATGCAAAGACCAACAATGTTCATCATCATGTCCATCCTTCTTGCAGTGAGTGCATGAAGGTTTATATTTCTGTACAACGTTTGCCTTCCTCTCTTTCCATTTCTGCTTCCTCTTTTCCTTGTTCTTGCTTGCAGTGGGTTTTGATGATCCCCCAATCTCTAGGTTCACATTCTTGCCCCTAGCCTCTAGATGTGTAGCCTGAACCGATACCATCTATATACTTCAACAAAGTTTCAGGTGATTCTAGAGAAATGCCTAGAATTAAAGCTCTTTTTCTAAATTCCTGGGTATAGCTTTGTACACTTTGCCCCTTTAATTGGCAAAGAGTTTACCAACTCATCATGGCTTGCTACATATAAGCTAGTGGATAGAATTGTTTTTTAATGGCAGAAACAAATTCACTCTAGGTAGGAAGAATTTTACCATGCTTCTTCAAATCAACTTGTGTCCTGCCTTCCCACCACACTAGGGTAGTTCCTCCAAGGTGAAGACTGGCCAACATAATATTTCTCCTTTCTGAATTGATGTTCTGCACCCTGCAATACACATCAATCTGTCTAATCTAGTTATCTAGCTTTTCTGCATTTAATTCTCTGGCAAATCAAATTTTATATCTAATTTAATCAAAGGGCTAGAAGGAGGTGTTGATAGAGGAGGCTCTTTTCCTTTCCCTTTGCCTCAGAATGGCCATCTAGAAGAGGTTCTTATGTTCCTTTGTCTTGTTTGGAGGTTGAAGTATCTTCACCTCTACCTTTCTTAAATTCTCAATACATCTCTTCTACCATGGTCATGAAATTGTCCATGAACTGAGAGTCTGATTCCAAGGGAACTTCTTCGGCCATTTTCCTCCTAGGATAGTCTCTTCCAATTTCTGGGTTAGTCTCAACCAATTCTCCTTCTCCTAATTTGAGCTTTGACCTAGTTAGCATTCAATAATCTAGCACAAGCTTGTCTAACCTTAGCAAACCTAAAGCTCCGATACCACTTGATTTGATAATTAGATCTTAGATAATTATTAAGGTATTGCAGACTCATGCGCATGGATATGCCTATGTTACTTTGTGCAATGGATCAATAAGATTGCGAAATATATAGATAATGAAGCAGTTAAAGAATAATAGACAACACACATGAACACAACAAGTTTAATATGGAGTTCACCCAAAACTCCTGGGCTACGTCTCGTGGTCCAGCCTTTAGTGGTGGCATCTCTATTATGTCTTCAGAAGTAAAGTTTTACAATAGTATGAGCTCAATTTGAGTCTCAACACACAACAGATACAACAACAAGGGTTTTGCTTGAACCCCTCAAGCCTCTCTGAGTACACAAACTCTCTCTATCACTCTCTGTCTCTATCTTTGCTCTGTCTCAGCACTACCTGCCTTGTTTTCTGTCAATATTTGGCTTTAAAGCCAATCGGTGCTGTCTGTTCATTTCACCTTCTCGGGCTTTTTGGCTTCCCAACCTCTATCCACTCAGATCCCTCTCTGAGCGTTAGCAATAATTTCTAAACACTTTCAGGGATGGTGGTCACCAATACTGTAACGGAATGGGTCATTGGGCCTTTGAAATCCTTTGAAATCGCCGTTCTCTATTTACACAAAGAAATACTTTCAAACACAGGAAAAGTCCACCAAACATTGTTTATCGGACTTCAAACATCCATAATTCTGCCTTATACTCCTATCGGGTCCGCCTATGTACCATCAACGCATCTCCACCATTGATCTAGGAGATCTAGATCCAATGGCTGTGGTTCATTTTGGGCGGCCCTTTCATACGAGATTTAACCTCTCAATAAAGGTGGTTTTCTCTCTCCTCAGCCTAGACACGTGGTAGCCAACGTATGGGCTCGGGTGGAGCCCGACCCAAACCACTTACTGCCTTTGATCCTCCCGAAATCTTGCTTGTTTTGTGATTTCCCTTTTATATTAAAAAAATACATTAAAACATCAAATTCCGCTCATATTGGACTTGAAACCATATGTAACAACATTAATAAGCCCTTTTAGGTCTGGCATCATCGCCCAAATCACGTTTCCCTTGGTTTTCGTTTATTTACAAAAACAAAACTTTACATAGAAAAAGCCCTTTCTTACGGATCTCAAAATATCTCCAATATCGCTTGTAGCCTTGTCGAGTATGGCTTATCGCATTGCATATATGTATATGGCCCCGCTCCTCTGTGTAGCTCTGATGCAACTTATCGCAATCGCATATCGCATGAGCCTCGGGTCATTGGTAAGCGTTCCCATGTGTTTCTCTGATGCGATATCACAAGTCAACTCGGGCCATCGATCTGCATGCTTGATCGACAGTCCCTGTTGACCGTGCTAATCGCTATTGCATTGTTTTAAGTGGCAGTCTCTGATAGCCTCCCGATGGCCTCTGCCGATTTGTGATATGTCGATTGGATCTGGACCGTTGATCGGCCAGATCCGAAGGCTCTCATGCAAAGTAGTGTTAAACTGCCAATACTCTGTTTTTCCACTATTTCTTCATGTTTTTGCCTCTCGATAGTGTAATCTGACTTTTCTAAGAGTTCATCCTTTTACGATTGTTTTGAATTTTGAAGACTTAGAGGTTTTTCTAGGATCCATTTGGATCACCTAGATACTATTTACCTATAAACAAAAGGAGCAACATTCTGGAAATTAAAAGCTTTCCGCATATTAAAGAAAGCAAAAATTGAGAAACCAGCTAGCAGACTACTCTTCTCCCTCGGCATACACAAAATCCACCAAAGTTGGGTCCTTAGCATTGGAGCTAGGAAGCTCTGTCTATGAGAGAATGCAAGGGAGGTGATATTTAATTCGACGAAGGTGACCATCCTATTTTTTTATCTGAAACTAGAGCTTCTAATAATCCTGTTTATAATTAGGGAAGTCTTGCACCATTGTTGCCATGGTTACAAAGACCTTCTGCAAGGCCTTCCCCAATATACTCTTCATGGACCAATATAGGTACTGGGTCTATTTGAATTGAGTAACACGTCCACGGGTGTGCCTAGGATCCGACAGCATAGCATGCCTATTCTCCACCTCAATTTCCATCGATCCATCTTGCCGGTTCAAGTATACTTCCCATTCCCCGATTAACTAACAGATTTCCTTACTCGTTCCTTCATGGTATGTTGTGGCCGCATCATTTATGATGTTGGAAAATAGTTTGCAACCCCTCGATTTGCCCATAAAGGAGCTGGGTTGCTATGCCTTCGTTGTCCCCCTATTTTTCCTACCACGACCTCTTGCAGTCAGCGTTTGTGTCATTTCTACATACTTGTAGTGTGCAGTGGAGACAAGGGTAGGGCGAATTGCTTCCACATGTGGTAGCCTGAGCCCAGAAGCTTCCCGCTTCTAGTTGACACTACTGCCCCACACATTTGCCAATGGAGAAGCATGAAACAATGATTTCCAATACAAAATATGAGGGACTTCCTCCCTTCTCTTCCAATGCATGCCATCCTTACCATTCGAACCAAACCGAGAAACCACCTCCACAACATAGAGCCCATTATCATAACAATTAGAAAAATGTTTGAATAAAACAATAGGGCTTATACCATAAGAACTAACCCAGTACCCAGACCATTGCAAAGCCACATTTATAAGCTTGGAAAGACTCCCATGGGGGTGAAGGTCATGGAAATTGGCTCTAACGCAAACAATTCATCTCTGGAACAAATAGAGAAAAACCGTCAACCATTTCCTGGAAGATATAGTAAGACAAAGCATAGGGGTGGCGCAGTTGACAACCCATACCCGAGCCCTAGTGATGTCTGGTCAAACCAAAAGGAAGTCCCAGGGGCTGACTGTTGATATACAAATCCTGTATAACCCCATCTTAGATAGGAGAAATTCGAACCGAACAGACCCAGAGACCATGCCGGGAAAAAGGACATACTGTAGGAGGAGGACATACACATGCAACTTCATGGAACCTCGCTTTCTCACAAACCCCAGCAAAATGACACCATGCAGCCCCAAATCCCTTAAACAGGTACGCTGATGCATGGAGGAGAGAAAGGAATGACAGGTCATATACCAGTTTACCCATGCACAAAGAAGATTAGCCTGCCACCTCTCCTGGATCTGCGTCGTTCCATTGATCTCTGCACCACCCTTCCTCACTCCTTTACTGTGAACAAAACACTTAATGACTTCTCTCTTAGAGTGTTTAACAAAATGCCAAACCCAAGTCTCATTATTGTTTCCACCTCCTACGGGAGTATTTACCACCCACATGCATGGAGCCACCACACCATTCACCTCAAGCATGTGGAGGGTGGTGGGTTTGTACCCCAAGGCCATTGTCATTAAACTATCATGATGGGATTGTTGTCCAGCTCACACCCCGATTAGGGGGCTTGATCACAGTTTCAAAGAGTCTGCAAGTTGTGTCTCCTATGTTGTTCCAGGATCTCTTTTAGGGAGTTAAACCCCTCTTCCATGGATTGAGTCGACCAAGTCAATTCGAGAGGGTCACTTCAATGCGAGTAACCCCAATTTGCTAGGAAATGCGTTGCTCTATTTCCATATCTTCTGACATGGTTAATGATGATATAGCCAAACTTTTAGAGAAGTCACCTATCTCTTGCACCATCCTAAAAGTTCTCCATCTATGGCTAAGTTTGTCCCATTTAACCCCCCAACTCAATTTTTTAACTGTGTTAATTACTAGACTCGAGTCACCTTCCACCACTATATTCTTGTACCCCAATTTAATAGCCATGAGAAGAACTTATTAGACTGCTACAAATTATGCTTTATTTTTACTCACATAGCCATAGTGGTCAACATATATTAAGCGAGCTTTCGCCCCAAAGTCTCGAAAGAGCCCTCCCTAGCCCGCAGGACCAAGGTTTCCTTTCAAGGATCCATTGAAGTTCAACTTGATGAACCCCTACAGAGGTGCCGTGAAGTGCTGATTTGAGTCCACGCCACTTGTGATAAGTTTCCATGAGTTCGGGGCGATAATTGAAGGCGAAAGGTTTAGACGATGAAGGATTCTAGCCTCTTAGGGAGAAACTTGCTAGTCATCTAGATGCCATTTCTCTGCCAAGATTGTTTCCCGAATGTTCTGGATTATCCCTTCCCATACTGCTTCTTGAGATAGTTGGTTATTCTTAAAAATCATGCGGTTCCTTTCTTTCCATATAGCCCAAAGTGTTACACCCAGGACTAGTCCCCAAGCCCGGTTAAGGACTGAGCTGGAGAATAGACATGTCCACCATAGAAGGATGGTTTCTATAATGCTCTGGTGGTCTCTATCCATTCTTCCAAAGAGGTCTTCCACTTGGCCCCATTTTTGAACTGCAAAAGGACAAGAGTTTAATAGGTGTTCCAGATCCTCATTATGATGGTCACAAAGGATAAAATATGAGGGTCCATAGGTATCCCTTTTTTGTAATTGATCCCAGGTGAGTATTCTACCCCTGTGAACTAACCAAAGAAAGTAAGTGACTTTCATCCACCACCCTCCTTTCCAGATCTTCTCCCAAATGGGATGGTGATGCCCCTGCTCCCATCTTACCTTTAGACTATAAGCCTCCTTAATGGTGAAGGTGCCCCTTGTAGCATATCCCCATCGAAGAATGTCTGGTCCATTTTGGACTGAGAGCTTCCTGGATTCTAACTCTTTGTCCAACTATTTCCATTGGTCTGGTTCAGGGACCTGAGGTCAATCCTGGCGTTCCTTCCATTTCCGCCATCCATAATTAGTCATAATATCTTTCCAATACTGATCCACTGTATAGAAGTTCCTACCATTTGTGTACAAAAAAGGTCACTCAGATCTTGTCTCACAAATAGTTGTTCTCACAAAAAACATGTTGTTGTATGAGGTCACTATTCTAGACTATCAGGTTCCATATTACTAATCCTTTGGGAGGGTTACAATATATGAGGATATCTTCACTGCGAATTGGCTTCCCTTATTTGCGGGTCCAGATTTGTTTCCAAAGGTCGAATCTTTCTCTTATCCAACACCAGCAAATTTTGTCTTCCATTATTCAATTTAGAGTGTAGGGGTCCTGGAGACCTAGTCCCCCTTCCATCTTAGGCTTTGTTAGGTTGGGCCACGAGACCAATACCCATTTATTCACCTATTGAGCTCCTCCCCATAAGAACTTTTTAAAGCTTTCCACCATCTTTGCACAAGAGGTTATAGGGACTACCATCCTCGAGAGCTGGTAGATCGGTATGGATTGAAGAACAACTTTAATAAGGACAATGTGACCAACAATATTTAGGATTCTAAAGGCCCAATTGTTGAGCTTCAATTGGATTTTTTGAAGCAAATATTGCCAACAAGAGGTTTTTAAGGAATTCAAAGATAGAGGCATACCAAGATACTTGGAAGGGAGAGAACTGATGCCGAAACCTGGCACCCGATCCAGTAAGGTTTGGATGTTCACTGGGGTATTGAAAAAGAATATGTAGGATTTATCATTATTTATCATTGTCCTTGATGCATCCGTAAAGGCTTTGAGGATGTCTTTTATGTGTTGAGCTTCACATAAAGATACATGACAGAAAAGCATAATGTCGTCCATGAATTGTTGGTGCGTGATAGGAAGGTCATTTCCCCACAATCTCATACCACTGATCTACAAAGTCCTAGCTTCCAACTTTAGGTTTCAACCCAGACCTTTAGCTTCTAGGATGAAAAAAAAAGAAAAAATAGGATCATCCTATCTCAGGCCGCGCGATGGGTTAAAGGTTCTAGTGGGGGAGCCATTGAGAAAAATGGAGTACACACGAGAGGAAACCATGGAGAGGACCCAATTAATCCATCTCTGGTCGAAACCATAAGACGTAAGGATTCTAGTGAGGAAATACCAGTTTAGATGATCATAAGCTTTGGAAAGATCTAGTTTGATCATCATTCCAGGGAGTTTACAATCCTTCAGGGAGTGCACTATCTCTTGGGAAGTGACAAAGTCGTTGAGGATCTGGATCCCTTCAACAAAACCCATTTTTTCAGGGAAGATAAGATTTGGGAGTAGGGGCTTGAGGCGGTTGATAATGACTGTGGCTATGATATTGTAGATGATATTGCAGAGTGAAATAGGTCTAAACCCTTGGGGTCTTCAGACTTAAAAGTTTTAGGAATTAAAGTAATGAAAATAGCATTTAGATCCAGACATATATTTTGGTTGCACCAAGGTTCCTCCACCACTTCTAGGATGTCATGCCCTATGAAGCTCCAAGCTTCTTGGAAAAATTCCGTTGTGAAGACATCTAGACCAAGGGCTTTGTTTTTCGCCATTCCTTTGACCACCTCCTCAATTTCTTCCAATGTGACTTCCCTCATAAGGGCGAGGTTATGATCCCTTGAGATAAGATGTGGGATGCTTCTAGTGATTCTTTGAATGGCCTTCGACCTATCCTTAGCTGGTTTGGAGAGGAGGGATTGGAAGTGGTTAACTACCAAGTCCTCGATTTCCTCATGTTGGCCCAGTTTATTCCCTATTTTTCCTTTAGTGAGTAGATCATTTTGTGCTGGTGATGCTGAATCACGGCTTTATGGAATAGATGGGTATTGTGTTCACCTTCACGAAGCCATCTAACGTGGGATTTCTGCTTCCATAATATATCTTCTTGTTTCCTTCTTTCCTCCAGCTGGTTTATTAGCCACCCTTCCTCTTCCACTAGGTATTCAAATCTACCTTGATTAATAATCTTCTGTTGGATTTCCTGCATTTAGTTGGTCAACTAATGTTGGTCTTTCATGATGTGCCTGAAATCTTCCTGGTTACATTTCTTGATCTTTTTCTTGAGCTCCTTTAGCTTCAGTTGGAAGGTATGCATGTGGTTTATTCCTTTCTCTTCACTTCCCTTCCACCATCCTTCCACTTTCTTCATGAAATTGGGATTCCTTAGTCATAATGATTCAAATCTAAAGGGATAGTTCTTGGGTCTAGTTTTTAGATCAATCTCCAGTTGGATTGGCCAATGGTTTGATCCCATGCATGGGAGGACCAAAGCCTCAAATAAAATATCTCAATTGATCACCTGCTCTGAATTCAGGAACCGGTCCAAGCGTGATGCAATTTGGTACTCCCCCCCTCTGGTTGTTCCATGTATAGACTCTATTGTTCCCTGGCAGGTCCACAAGGTGCAGATCAATGATTAGGTCATCAAATTCTTCCATATCTACCTATGTTTTTCGGATTCCCCTTTTCTTCTCATCCAACGACGAGATCATGTTAAAGTTCCCACCTGCTATCAAGAGATCTTATGGATACACTTTTCTCAATTTTGTAAGGTTTTGGAGCAAAACCCCTTTTTCTCCTGGAATGTGAGGCCCATAGACTCCTTACAGAAGAACCCAATCTCTAGATCCAATGTGGTGGAATTTTCCTGAGAGGATTCTTGGGAGGCTGACCTAGTCCTTGAAGATTATTTCCACAAGGTTCCAAAGGATAGCAAGGCCTCCAACACCACCCCTGGCATCCTGTGCAACTACCTCATATTGTGGCTTGAAACTCTGCATAATTTCCTTTAGCTTTGTTTTCGAGATATTAGTTTCTTTGATCACCATGATATTGGGTTTATCCCTTTTGAGCTCGTCCTTTAGATATCTTTGTTTACCTCTACTATTAAGGCTTCTTACATTCCAGGATGTAATAATCATTTAAGAGGTTTGCTAAGTTGGTGGAAGACCACCGACATCGGTACCACCCTTCCTGAATTCACCAGCATTTCACCTACCATCTGTATGGACTCATTCATATTCTTTCTCACACATTTTTTTTCCTACTTTTCCATGAGATCCATGTTCCACACCTTGGCTTATTTGACATCCAAGTTGTTTAGGTTGATATGGAGTTGTCATCCCTTCATTAGCTTTATATTGTGGGGAGGTTTCTTTATATATTTGTTTCTAATCCTCTAATATGAATTGTTCATCCAAATGCCTCCATTCATTCAACATTAATCGCATGACTTGTTCCTCTGTGCTTAGATCGTCCTTTTGGCTATCGATCTCCATGTTATTCTGACTACGTAGTGACTTCTTTGTCTTGTGGTTCCTCATCAGCCTTTCTCTTCATATTATTCCCTCCTTTCTATGGGTTTGGGTGATTTTTAGGGTCTGCAGACACAGTCTAGACTTTCATGACATCTTCCTCCTGCTGAAGGATGTCATATCTGTTGTTGTTTCACAATCCTTTGCTTGGTGGCAGCTGGAGTGGGGTTTACAAGTTATTATGATTATGATTTTTCCTTTGGACTTCCTAAAATCCCTTCGTATCCTCTCGTGATTTGGTCTGGCTATTGTCGTTAAGAGTCTCTTGGGGTTCAGACTAGTTCAACATGCACTCACTTGACCAATCACACTTGGACACTTGTCAACCTGCCATTGGTTATGGAGCCTTGACCACGAAACCCTGAAGCGGAACCTTGCGTACTAGAACGTGAGTGTGATCGTTGACTTTGATTTTTGCCTAGCTTGACTTGAACTTTGACTTTGCACAACTCCTTCATACGAAGTCCATTCTGCAAATCGAACATACCACCGGAATCAACACGACGAGCTCTTTGACTTGGCGATGGTTTCATGAGCACCCAAGACTGTAAAATTCTAAGCATGTTGGGAAATGATGCTATCTATGACCATCTTAGTCTCAAACATTACATAGCCAACATGACTATACTCAATCAAGATCCATCCTGGATCATTCCTTTCAACGAAAAGACTTTTTGTGCCCCAAAAGTTTATTACAATATGGAATTTACTACATCAATCATTAGTACATAAATAGTCTTGACCTATTTATAGATTCAACAAGACTTACTGATTTGATGAAAAATCACAAACACATAATTGACAATTATACATAAGGCATGAAATCTGCCTAGATCCAAGTAAGTGACTTTTCTAGAGACTTACATTCATCCTTTCTAGTTCTCATTACTTCCCCTTGGCCTGATTATGTCGATTCATGTGGTAGCATTAGACATATGTTTTATGAATGTCCTTTCAACTTACTTTATGAACAAACTCTCTCTCCTGAGTTTGTAACAATCGTCTTCTTGGTCAATTTATCTGAGATTTGTTTTGACGGTGTCGAGTAATTCCATGACTTTTCCAAAGTCTTTCCCAAACTTTTCTTTACTTGCAGTGTTGCGTTATCCTTCTGCAGAATACTCCTTGTAGCATGCACCTTCTTGTTGTAAACCTTTTGCTTCCATCAATAAGCTACACAATGGTTGTTACTTCCACATAAAGTACATTGATAAGTCGGTCTAACAATCTTCATAATAAAATTTTGATTGAAAGACTCTCCTTCTGAATCACTACTAGAATGACTCATCTGCTTACATTTATGATCCTATATCGTTTTGGCATTTGCTCAGGATGTAATGACCAACACCAATATGCTATGTGACCTTTCTTTCCACAATAGTCACATGTTGATTGGTCGAATCCCAATCCTTCATATTGGGGTCTTTCCTGAACTGATATGAGCTGGAGTCTGCCTTGGCCATGCTTGCCAAGGCCTTTATCTTGTTTATATCTCATTCTTTTCATCAGCATCATACCAATTCCTTTGGTATGTTTCTTGAAAGCTCCAATCTCGGGATTGCTTGAAACCTCTTCCTTCTCTGTGTTTGAATCAATTTCCTGAGATGTTGGTACATAAGGAGGTTCCTCAAAAGGTGAGGAAAAAATACCAATCACTTCTTCCATTGACTGTGCTTTTGGAGAAGCAAATGGATATGAGCTTTCTTCATCTGATTGGTGAAGTGGATATACTTCATTTTGTCCAGTAATGGATGGACTTCGATTTGAGAGACTTCCCCTCTTTCATTTTCTCTGCATGGCTTCAATCCTCGCTTGCAGTCTTTGTTTTTCTTCCTGCAATGGTTTCACCATGCATCACAATGCAACGTTCTCCTGGCGATATTGCTGATTGGATTCTTCCAATTCTTTGATATGACTTTGCTTCGTGTTTCGACCCATCCTTGTAATCTGGTCAGAAACCGCTCTGATACCAAAAATGATATGAAAATAGATAATCGTCCTCTAATAGTTTGCAATCTTTTAAAATTATGTCTTTAGTTCATAATTTATTCACCTATGAATAATCGAGTTTTAATGAACTTAAAGATAAAAAATATTCAAAAGCATAAAGATGACATAAAACAAGAGATACAACCAGTTTATGATGAGTTCACCCCTCCTGGGCTACATCTCCGACCTTTCTCAAAAGGCTAGGCCACTTTATTGATCTCGCTGCAAAGTGAGTACATCAATAATATTTGTCTCTTTAGAGTCAAGTTGATGATAGAGTGGCAATGTTTCCCTTCCGGAAATGTTCTCCTACAGAGAACTCTCACCCTTAAAATTGACTCAATTCTACAAAGAGGTGATTGCGCCTTTACAAGGAGGACTAAGCAACAACGGTCCTCGTACTCAACTTGAGATCAAAAAGAAATATATCGGTTTCAAAAAGTATATTTACAACAACTTCACCATTCTGGAATGTGCTCGCAGGCATCAATGACTACTATCTGAAGGTAGACCTCAATCTACAAGTATCGACTGCTCCAAGTGACAAACGAACTCTGCCAATGTGTCCAAAGTGCCTCAAAACCCCTATCTTGGTTTTATCTCAATTTGGCTTCCGTATGACCTTAGAATGCCAAATACCAATTATGTTCACAACATGGCTCAACACACACTTCTCTTCCCTCTGGTGAATTGGCAATACATTTATATAATGTTTCAAAACTCTAACATTAGAGTTCGGTGTAACAAATTCGCAAACATAGCATATTTTTATAACACAATGTTAATACATCGTAATATTGTTACCACTATAGAAATACAACTGTGCCATTTAATATATGGTTTTGAAACTATAAACTATAATTTCAACATATCCTAATGGTGATACCTATGAACCTCCCGTGTCATACAATATATGGCATATATTAAATTTGTTGAACCGACGGTGGTATAGTTTCTAACCATAAGTTTTAAACTTTAGACATAAACCTTCGACCATGGACAATACTCCACGCCAACTGTGTTGTGCTATCACCATAATCTTATCATTGGATCAACGATCAATCTCTGGTGGCATTTCGTTATAACCCATTTCCAAAGTTTGACATAAGAATTCAACGATGGTATGATATTACAACTTGTGGCAAGCGGTGCAACCACTAATCGGCGGTGTATACGAATATGGATCCGCGTGGCACATCTTTATAATAAGTCATATGGTGTGCCGAGAACCAAGGGCCGGGGCGAACTGTCCGCACCCTTTGCCTAACTCCATCTCTTGGTCACCTGGTGTGCCCAGGAACCTAGAGCTAGGGCTAAAACTTCGCCCCTCATCCCTGAGCGCTTAACTCCTGGAATGTATAATGAACTTTTAGACCAGTGTGGGGAGGCCACATGGCTATTTTCCATTGGTCCATGTGGTTCCTTGCTATTGATCCATCTTGAACCAATACCAACCAATGGAAAACCTGCGAATCTCGACCAATAACACTTGGACACTTGTCAACCTGCCATTGGTTCTAGAGCCTTGACCAAAGAACCCTGAAGTGGAACCTTGCTTACTAGAATTGTGAGCGTTGACCGTTGACTTTAACCAATTGAATTTTACTTTTGCCTAGCTTGATCTAAAATTGACTTTGTACAACTCCTTCATACGAAATCCATTTTGCAAACCGAACATACCACGTGAATCAGCGCGACGAGCTCTTCGACTTGGCACTGGTTTCATGAGCATTTGAGACTGTAAAATTCTGAGCATGTTGGGAACTGATGTTATCTATGACCATCTTGGTCTCAAACATTACATAGCCAACATGACTATACTTAATCAAGATCCATCCTGGGTCATTCTTCCCAATTAAAAGACTTTTGGTTCACCAAAATTTTATTACAATAAGGAATTTATTACATCAATCGTCAGTGTATAAACAGTCTTGACCCTGTTTACAGACTCAACTAAACTTACTGATGTGATGACAAATCACATACACATAATGTACAATTATACATAAGGCATGAAATCTGCCTAGTTCCAAATAAGCGAATTTTATGGAGACTTACATTCTTCCTCGCTAGTTCTCGTTGCTTCCTCTTGGCCTGATTGTGCTGCTGTTGATTCATGTGGTAGCATTGGACATATGTTTTTTGAATGTCATTTCAGCTTACACTGTGTCTCTCTTGAGTTTGTAACATTCATCTTCTTGATCGATTTCTCTGAGCTCTGTTTTGCTGGTGTCAAGTCTTCCATGACTTCTCCAAAGTCTTTCCTAGACTTTTCTTTACTTGCAATGTTGCACCATCCTTTCGTAGAATACTCCTTGTAGCATGCACCTTCTTTCTATAAACCTTTTGCTTCCAACAATCAGCTACACAATGTTTGTTACTTCCACATAAAGTACATGGATAAGTTGGTTTAACAATCTTCATAATAAAATTTTGGTTGAAAGACTCTCCTTCGAAATCACTGCTAGAATGACTCATCTGCTTACCTTTACGATCCTGTAGCTTTTTCGGCATTTGCTCAGGATCTAATGACCAACACTGATATGCTATGTGACCTTTCTTTCCACAATAGTCACATGTTGATTGGTCAAATCCCAATCCTTCTTATTGGGGTCTTTCTTGAATTGATATGGGCTGGAGTCTACCTTGGTCGTGCTTGTCGAGGCCTTTACCTTGCTGATATCCCATTCTGTTCATCAACTTCATACCAATTCCTTTGGTATGTTTCTCAAAAGCTCCAATCTCAGGATTGCTTGAGACCTCTTCCTTCTTTTTTTTTGAATCAATTTCCTGAGATGTTGGTACATAAGGAGGTTCCTCAGAAGGTGAGGATAAAGTACTAATCACTTCTTCCACTGACTGTGCTTTTGGAGAAGCAGATGGATATGAGCTTTATTCATTCGAATGATGAAGTGGATATACTTCATTTCCTCTATTAATGGATGGACTTCGATCTCAGAGACTTCCCCTCTTTTGTTTTCCATGCATGGCTTCAATCCTAGCTTGCAGTATTTGTTTTTCTTCCTGCAATGCTTTCACCATGCGTCGCAATGCAACGTTCTCCTGCCAATATTGCTGATTAGATTCTTCCAATTCTTGCATCCGTATTTGCTTCGTGCTTCGACTCATCCTTGTAGTTTGGTTAGAACCTGCTCTTATACCAAAAATTATCTGAAAATAGATGATCGTGCTCTAACACTTTGCAAGCTTTTAAAATTATGTACTTAAATCATAATTTATTCACCTATGAATAATCAAATTTTAATGAACTTTAAGATAAGAAACATTCAAAAGCATAAACATGACATAAACCAAGAGACATAACCAATTAATGACAGAGTTCACCCCTCCATGACTACGTCTCCGAGCCCTGCTCAAAAGGCTAGGCTGCTTTATTGATCTCGCTTCAAAGTGAGTACATCAATAATCTTTGTCTCTTTAAAGTCAAGTTGATGATAGAGTGGCAATGTTTCCCTTCCAGAAACGTTCTCCTACAGATAAATCTCGCCCTCAAAACTGACTCAATCCTAAAAAGAGGCGATTGCGTCGTTACAAGGAGGAATTATCAACAATGGTCCTCACACTCAACTCGAGATCAACAAGCAATATATCGACTTCAAAAAGTCTCTTTACATCAACTTCACCATTCTGGAATGTGCTCGCATGCATCAATGGATTTTCGAAGGTAAGCCTCAATATGCAAGTATCCGCTGCTGCAAATGACAAACAAACTCTTCCAGTGTGTTTGGAGGGCCTCAAAACTCCTATCTTGATTTTTAAAAATCTCAATTTGGCTTCCGTATGACGGAATGACAAATACCAATTCTGCTCTCAACATGGTTCAACACACACTTCTCTTCCCTCTGGTGCATTGGCAATACATTTATATAATGTTTCAAAACTCTAACATTAGAGTTCGGTGTAACAATTTTGCAAACATAGAAAATTGGTATAACACAATGTTAATACATAGTAATATCGTTGCCACTATAGCAATACAACTGGGCCATTTAATATATGGTTTTGAAACTATATCCTATAGTTTCAACATATCTGGACGATGATACCTATCAACCTCTCGTGGCATGCAATATATGGCATATATTAAATATGTTGAACCGACGGTGGTATGGTTTATAAACATAAGTTTTAAACTTTAGACATAAACCTTCGACTCGTGGCAATACTCCGGGCCAATTGTGTTTTTCTATCACCATAAGCTTATCATTGGACCGATGATCAATCTTTGGTGGCATTTCATTATAATCCATTTCTAAAGTTTGACATAAGACTTTGGTGGTTGTATGAAATTACAACCCGTGGAAAGCGGTTGCAACCATTAACCGATGTTGTATACGAATACGGATCCCCGTGGCACATCTTTATAATTGATCGTATGGTGTGCTGAGAACCAAGGGTTGAGTTGCAATGCCTGCACCCTCCGCCTAACTCCGTCTCTTGGTCACCTTGTGTGTTGCAAAACCTAGAGCTAGGGCTAAAACTCTGCCCCTCATCCCTAAGCGGTTACCTGCTGGGATGTATAATGAACTTTTAGACCAGTGTGGGGAGGCCACGCAGTGGTTTTCCTTTGGTCCATGTGGCTCCCTGCTATTGATCCACCTTGAACCAATACCAACCAATGGAAAACCTGTGAATCTCAACCAATCACACTTGGACACTTGTCAACTTGCTATTGGTTTTGGAGCCTTGACCACGGAACCCTAAAGCAGAGCCTTACTTACTAGAACTATGAGCGTTTAATGTTGACTTTGACTTTTGCCTAGCTTGACTTGAACTTTGACTTTACTTAATTCCTTCATATGAAGTCCATTTTGCAAACTGAACATACCACCAGAATCAACGCGATGAGCTCTTAGACTTGGCGCTAGTTTCATGAGCATCCGAGACTGTAAAATTCTGAGCATGTTGGGAACTGATGCTATCTATGACCATCTTGGTCTCAAACATTACATTACCAACATGACTAGAATCAATCAAGATCCATCCTAGATCACTGAGTTTCTTGATTTCAAATCTACAAGATTTAATCACACATTGGAAAGCAAATTCTTCTGAGAAGGTTGTTATTCCACTTTTCACAAATTAGGATATTTGGAAAGCCAGAAACAATTACATATTTGAAGGCATACCTATTTACATACCCAAAATCTATCACAATGTGAACAACTGGATGGGAGGATCTCCTCCACCTAAATTGACAACCAGGAATCTCGATAAGATTAAATCTGCCCCTTACATTACTTTGCCAGCTGGTTGGTTCGATGATGCATCACAAAGAGGTATATTTGGTTGTGGTGTGGCTCTTATGTTGGACAAACATACTTGATACACACTTTCTTGGCATGGAACCACTTTGGCTCTCTCGGGACCACTCTGGTTTATAACAGAAAAGAGGTTGCACAACATCAATATTTATGGGGACTCAAAATGCCTTATTGGAGGTATTCTAGGACAACATTCTTTTGATCCTCCACTACTTATTGGCTAGATCATGAGGATCAAACATAGACTTTCCTTTCTCTCCTCATATGCCATACAACATGTTTGTAGAGAAGTCAATATAGAGGCGGACCAACTGTCTAAGAAAGGCCTACAATGACAATATGGGCAGATGCATTATAAACACATCATGGACCAAAACATTCTCGAGATGGGGATATCAGAGTGCCATATTGATCCTATCCTAGCTTGCTTATTTTCAAGTTATGGTTGTGAAAGGCAGATCAATATTTTGCTTGATTTTGTGATAGTGTGTTTTTTTGTTTGCATTCTGATTACTGTTTGTGTATGTACGGATGTTATCATTGCTTTCTGGCACACAAAGGGCCCTCACACATTTTGAACAATTTCAGTTGCATGGAGACCCATTCGGATATATGTACTGGTCTTTAAATATAATTGAAAGCCAACGTTTTTTTCCTTTCAAAGAGAAACCCACGTTGGTGTAGGTACGATTATAGAGCCCTATAAAATATTTTAAGAAACTTTTCAATATATATATAAGAGAAAAACTCGCATGTGAGATTTTAGGTGGTTGAAGTTATGATTAAATATTTTAATATAATTAAATTTAAATTTTTTTATATTTTTAAAATATATTAAGGAATAAAATAAATTAAATTATATTAAAGTATGTTTAATTATATAGTTTAATTATTAATTATTTTTATATAAAGAGCAAATACTAAAAACAATACTTATACACTATTTGTATTGAAAATTCAAGGGTCTTTTGCTAGAGTTGATCACTTTTTCATTCTAGGGGATCTTAGAGAGGCTATTGAGATTTAAAACACACTAAAATCTCAATTCGGATGATGGTTGGAGTTGAGTAAGAGTTGCCTTCAACACTCTCTTCGTAATCCTCCTCCCCCGCCCTCTTCTCCTCTCCTTCTTTTTATGTTTTTTTTTTTTTATTTATTTTATTTACTTCGGTTTTTCACCCTCTGGGGCGCCTTTTTCTTATTATTAAATGATATTTTTGTAACCTTTTCATATTATAAGTGTCTTATTAAAATTATAAATAAATCCTAGCTTATTTTGATAATTATATTTTATCCATTTCCTAACCTATAATTCTATAATTAATCTATTTAACATAATCATGATATGTAACCTCTTAATAAATAAATGATAATATAATTAAAATAATAACTCATATAGTATTATTATTTTATTTAAACCATATGAATATTAATTTTTATTTATAATTATTTCTACAACAATTTGATAATTAAATATACAATACCTTAATAAATAACTCTTAACAACCTATTTTAAAAATATCATTTTTTACTTAATTCACTAACGGCTAACTTCGGGTAATGATGCATCCATGCTATTTATTCCTGAAGATCGATTGTTTTTTTCACCTTGTCTTATGAGAACCACATAGTGGTCGAACGTCGACCAAATCATAATATGTATTATTCCAAAAAAGACATTTATCTACACTAATCTGTTATATATATATATATATATATGGGAGAGGTAGGAGCGGGAGGGGTGTTGTACAACCCTGACAAAAAAAATATAGATCATGTATGCATGGGGATTGGGAAATGCTTCAAATAATCAAGTTGAAGCCTTGTCTCTCTGGCAAGGCTACACCAATCATTTACAAAACGATCTGAAATCAAAATGGTGGTTGCAGGGATGGAGGCTTGTGCCGAGACTGATCAATAGTTGGGGAATTCCATTCAATGCAATAGGACATGCTCTGCATTTGACAAGGAGAAATATAATATTTTAAGGATTTGGATGAAGTAGTTAAAATTAAGTGTTATTTGCGTACAAGGAGAAATCGCTCTTAAAATGGAATTCTCTGGAACTAATGGAAGCGACGATAGTATGAAGGAGTAGGGGACACTTTCCACAGGAGACATAGCGACGATGGTGGAGAAAATCGGGGAGAAATCACCCAAGAGTTTTGTGATCAATTTACAGTTGTGATGTCTCATCTCTCTGGGATTGGGAAGG
Source organism: Pinus taeda (assembly GCA_000404065.3). Lineage (NCBI taxonomy): Eukaryota > Viridiplantae > Streptophyta > Pinopsida > Pinales > Pinaceae > Pinus > Pinus taeda. The sequence continues at coordinate 56,810 of APFE030941064.1, forward strand.
ATTTGGAGTTGTTGCAGAAGTATGTGGATCACCTGACTACAAAAATGCTCAACTTGAAAATTTTAGAGTTGACAACATGGAAGTCAAGGTAGAAGTGGTGATGGTTGGTGTGGATCACCTGACTACATAAATGCTCAACCTGAAAATTTCAGAGTTGACAACATGGAAGTCAAGGTAGAAGTGGTGACGGTTGTTGTGATGAAGGAGGTCTTCGGGCTTGGTGAAATCATTTCCATCCAGTTCTTAGGCTACTGAGTAAGAGTGACAGGAACACCGTGGGACATAATGTATATCTATGTTGGCCTTATTTAACATGTGACTTAGGAGGATAGTCTACCAGATAAGCTGGAGGACAACACGTAGTTGGTTTCCTTTTATATGTAGTTGTTATGTTATGTTGTTTCGTTAAACTTTGTGTAGTCTTTTTAGAGAAAATATAAGTTAAATGTTGTAATCAAGATAGTAGTAATTAGCGAGGGTAGCTATCAATACTTCTCTGATCCAATTCTGGAAAAAATTGAACCAAAGCAATATGTTAATGTAAAGGACCTAATCTATTTCTAGTTTTGAAATATATAAATAACTACCATTTCTTAAATATATATATATATATATTATATTTATAAGTAAATATTATTATAGATAAAAATATATTTATTATTTATGTAATTATTAATATGTTTTTATTAAAAATTATTATTATTATAGTAAATATTAGTTAGTATGTTTTTTAATAATAATAATAATTATAATGGATGGAGATAGGAAGTCGGAATCCCTTAAAATCATCATTGCGTGTTTTTTGCAATGAGTAGTCAAATCACGAGGAATTGATACAAGATTCTTAGTTTCTTAAAACATCTATGTTTTCAACAACAATGATATTGAATGGAGATTATTTTGAAGGATTTATGGATGCATTGATGATTCAATTATTGTTTAATATTAGATAATTAGACAATGAGTTTCCCTTCGCTAAAAATTGTTATAGGTAAATATTAGTTGGCATGTTTTTATTAAAAAATATTTTAGATAGATATTAGTTGGTAGGTTGAATATACATTAAAATGCATAAATGATATATATGAATATACATTAAAATACACCAATGATATATTGTAATTTTTTCTTTAAATAAATAATGTAAATTTTGCTTTAAATAAATAATGGTTGTTATTGAATAATATTTGTTTTTCAATAATATTTGTTTAAAAAAATCATTTTTTTTCTAAATTAGTATCATTTTAGTTTATTTGTAATGTTGATTCATTTGTTAATAATCATAATTTAGGGTTGTAGACATCTCAAAAGGAAATAACTTCTCCCTCTCTCATCAAATTTTACTTAAAATTTTGGACTCCATTTGAATGAGTGAATGGATCTAAGTGTGGCTAATTTTTTACCCAATTTTTTAGACCCTTTAGAAGAATGAAGAACTTAAGAAATTTTCAAACTTTAATTTTGAGTGGATCATATCCATATTATTATATTTTATTATTTCATCCATGTAAAGTCATACATGATCTTGGATTCACATTATTTTAAAAAGAAATACAAAATAATTGTTGAAGCATGACCCTAGTACATAAAATATGTATCTCCATTTCTTATGTGCTTAATGATTAACTATATTTTATGAGAGCTTTGTTGGTAGAATTATTGGGGTTTTCTCTTTAGCACTCACCCATTACATTCATTTGAGAATAGACGAAGAATCTTTCATCAATCAAGGGAAGAGTACCACCTCTCTCAAAACGAGGAATATTTCTTGTTCACCATAAGATTTTCTCTCAATGTTTCTCATTTTCCTTTGATAGGTAGAAATTAATGTGTAGATTCAATACTGCTCATGAAATTTACTAAACCACAAGACTTCAAGCTACTCTACTAATCCGCAGAAGCAAATTTGCCATCTAGAACAAGAATCTTAGACATGCAAAAGGAAACATCACACATGCATAGAGATTCATCTAGGGGAAAGCAACTGCTCAAAACCTCGTACTATCTATATTGCATTAATCAGATAATAGAGAAGAAATACAATGCTTGCTCAAGCCTGAGCACACCCTACAAGTGTATAGTCTATCCCTCTAGCTGACTGACTGAACTTGGCCCAACACTTAGCCAATTTCAAACATTCTCAAGCTCCTATTTCCTTGTTCTATTCCCTTGGGAAATGGACCCTATTTTTTAGAAATTTCACACCAAGGAATTGCGTAATAGCCTTAGGTCAATCTCTGACTACATGCACCACTTGTACACATGGGAATATGCTACAACTAATATTACATTGCCTTGGAATCTCCATCTCAAGTGGGTAACTAAAATTCTCTGCATGCAACAATTATTTTGGGCATATTGATCAGTTAACTGGTTGATTACTGAGTGTGGTTGAAGTTCCATTTCCACAACATGACCTCCACTAGTTCTTTTGACAGTTAGAACTAGTTAAACATGCAATAACTCAAATTAACTGAAATAGATTGCTACAAATTAGCAATCAAACATGTAGAACGAAACTCAAGCTTCTCCAACTTGAATTTACTGAGTTAACTGAGTGACAAGAGCCTTGTCACCCCAGTTAACTACCTCCAAGTATTCTGTTGAAATATAAATTTGAATTTTAACCAGGTTTGACCAAGGTAAAGTCAAAACTAGATTTTCTTGTTGCATTTTCCACACTCCCTGTCAGCAAGAAATGGATTATCAACCACCCCTGTCCTACACTTGTGGAACTCGAACTTCCCTCTTGAAAATGCCTTTGTAAAAATATCTACATATTGTTCCTTTGTTAGAATGTACAGTAACAACATAATCCCCATCTACACATAATCCCATAGATGGTGATACTGGATATCAATATGCTTGGATCAATTGTGAAAATCAACATTCTCAGAGAGTTTGATATAACTCTGCTTATCACAATAAATCATAGTAGGATCCATCATTTGACCAAACAAGCCAACAAATATCTTCCTCATCCAGATCATTTCACATGCTGCTTGACTTGCAACCATGTATTCTGCTAATGTTGAGTTGAGTGCTACTAATCTCTGTTCCTGCTATACCAAGAAACTATTGCGGACCCTGTGAAAATTCCTAGATCTAAAATCTCAAGAATCCTACTGCAACCAACTAAATCTACTTCACCTAGATTGTAAATTATGTTACAAGCCTATTTTAGATTTATTCTTGAAACATTGAAGAAAATTACTGAAGCAACCTACACCAATTAAATATGATTCTGAAACATAGAAACTGAGCAAGGAAAATAGAAACACATAGGACATAGTTATTTTTGGACAAAAGTCCCCGGAAAAACTCAATGTGGGAAAACCGATGCAGTAGCTTTGAGGGTTTTATATTATTAAGCAATAGAAAATTCTGAATACATAACTAAATACCTCACAGGGTTATTCAATTACAGAGATAATTATTGGCAAAAGCTTTGTGAGTTTACCTCACACAATCACTGAGAAATCCTGGCTGATGCAGCCCCAAACTAACCACCCCCCGAATTTTCTGGTTGCCTTTCCGCAGTGTATGCGTTAGCCCAACGTTAAGATCCCTGGGTGCTGCGTCACTTCTTTGCTAGGAGATTCGATTTCTGCCTCATGGTCTCACACCTCGGCTCCCGGCTTTTGAAATTCAAATCCCTCTGTAGATTTCAGACTCCTCTCTCTCCCTCTGCGCTGCTTCTATGTGGCCCTTCTAGCAGGCCTGCATCAAGGCTTCTAGATCACTCATTGCATCTCTCTGCCAATGTATCTCCTGGTGAGAATCTCTCTCTCCGGAAGCTGTTATCCCTGCCCCTCAACTACAAGATATTTCTTCAATCGATTTTTCCTCCTCAGAACTTTTGACTTCAGAAAATCGATCTCCTCAATCCCTTTGTGTATTTTCCAAAAGACCCTCAAGCCCCTTCTTATATCTTGTTGTTGGACAAGCAATGGGCTAGATTAAATCATAATAAAAGGCTCATATTATTTTGGCTTGATCCGTGGCTTTTTCTAGAAGTTTCACCCCTTATTAGATTAATGCCCATTAATATTTAATTTTCCTAAGTTTAGACTTAGGGTCCTCATTAAAAACATTAATTATTTTATTAAAATCACTTCTAGGTGGAATTTCCCAAAACGCTTTCTGGGTTCTTTGGAATACTTATGCTTGAAGTCTCCTTGCAAAATTTGAGGCTTAAAGCACATCTGATGCTACCCTAAATAAACACTCCCTCTTAGCGAGGGATGTGCTCTAGAAATACACTGCTACTGCATACTGCTCTAACTTTGAAGGATCATCCTTTGCACTGCTGATGTTTGACGTGCTGTCCACCAACCACTATGCTACTGTACTGCTGCCTTTGACACTGCCACTGCCAATGCTACATCTGTACTACAACTCCCTCTCAAATGTTGCATCTGCTATCTTTCTAGCATTGCCATTGCTAACACTGCATCCATACTGCAACTCAGTTGCTAAGAGAAGCAACTTAAAACACCCAAAACTAAACAATTATCCAGTGGATACACCTCAGTGCTGAAATCCTGGCTGCTGCTAGTTGCATGCTCTCTTCTGAATCTATTGCATTGCTGAAGCTCTGCATTGTGCCTCATCACACTCACATTCTGGCACTACTAACCACTCCATCTGTCAAATCAACACTCCATGGCACCAACTGAAAACTCCTCTATCCTGCTACTACTGATCATGGGCTCTCATAGCAACGTGATGATCGAAGAGGTGGGCTCCTCAAGGATCCTTCCCATCTGTAGCTCTATCGAACTATAGTTCTATATCATCCCACCTCCTTCCTAGAGGTATCTTGGTTATCATAGCGAACTCCTCCTTCTGTTCAATCTTTGTAGCTGCAACCTTAGGATCATGCTTCTCATCCTTGTCCTTTTTCCTCAAAGGACACTGGGATGCATAGTGGCTTATCTCACCCTCTACTTTGGGCTTTGACCCATTATTGCTGTTACTCCCATCAAGTTTGACCTTGAGCAAGTCTCTCCTCATCTCTTCTTGTTTCAGAGCTGCCCACATCTTCTCCCAATTTGGCAATGCTACTCTGCCAAGGATACTCTGGACAAAGATTTGCCACTCATTCGAGACAAAATTTAGAGCTAGTCTCACTAAATCTGAATCCTGGAGCGTATGTCCCGCAAATGGAAACCCATCATGGGTCTCCTTCAATTTCATGAGGAACGGATTCACACGTTCTCCCCCTCCATTTGAGTAGATCTAAACTTCTGCTCTAAGTACATCTTCCGCTGCTTAGAAGATCCTTGATACAATGTGGCCTGTTAGAGTAGGTTAGTTTATTGGTTGAAGGTGTTCGAAAATTCATGAGTTTTGTTGTCATACAAAGGGTCAAACTCACCAACTTTTTCATTGTTATGAGTCTGACTAACCACTGCTTGAGAAGTCATTATGAAAGTGGTTTTTTCATTTGGTCATCAAGGTCTCCATCACTATTGGGAAGGGGTGTATGAATTAGAAAGTTGTCATGATGTTTTTGAGTTAGAAATCTTGGGAGTTTGTTAAAGTTTTTCAATTAAACGATGGGTTTACAGTAAAAAAAAAAGAATTATGACAAAGAAAATATGGTTGCAAACATTAAGTTTCTTCTTCATCATACATTATTCGTTCCCCTTATCCCTTTTTCCCTGTTTATCCCCATTTTCTATTTGATTCTAATCCTACATAAAATTTTCCCTTATTCCATAATTCATTCAAATTATCCCCCATTTCAAACATATTTCCCATACTCCCTACACGCATGCCAAACATGGAGGTCTTCTACACTCTGCAATGCAATTTCTTCTGAAATTGATTGTTTTGGTCACCATTTTGTAGAACGGTTAATGACCAAATGGAGCCAAATTTAGACAAATGAAAAGAGTTTTTTCTCAAGCACAAACCAAATAACAATAACCTCTTCTAGTTTATACACACGTGTCACCAATCGGGATATTGGAATGCATCTTCAAAGTCTATTTTACGGACTACACAAAAACACCATGTTTTAGTCACCATTTTGCAGATTGGTTTTCGACCACATGAAGGATATTTTTTTAAAATTGAAGAGGTTTTTCTCAATGACAGGGAAAAGAACAATAACCTCTTCCAGATTTTACACAGGTGTCACAGTCAGGAGATTTGATTGCATTTTCAAAACCCATTTTTCCGACTTCACAAATACTCTGTTTTAATCATGGTTTTGTAGAGCGTTTTCTGGGAAGTTGGGGAAGAATTCAGAGAAACTGAGAGAGGCTTATCTTCAAAAGATTATTTCAATTTTTACATAGGTATTACGTTTTGGGATATATTTCCCTTTGAAAATCCAATGTGAAGGCACTGCGCAAAATACTTTGTTTTAGTCATCATTTTGAAACGTTGTTTCCAACCACATGGAGGAGAATTTTGGGAAATGGAAAGATGTTTTTATCAAGGAAGGGACACATAAAAATAACCTCTTCCAATTTTTGCACATGTGTCATATATGCGGAGATTCAAATGCATCTTCAAAGCATCTTTTTCGAACTCTGCAAAGTGTCTGTTTTAGCCATTGTTTTGCAGAGGCTTTTCTGAGTACCTACGGAAAAATTTGAAGAAAATGAGAGAGGTTTATTCCAGGAAAAGTTTATATACAATAAACGCCTTCAATTTTTAGATAGGTTCTACCATTTGGAAGCTACAGGTGTTTCTTCGAGGCCTATTTTCACAGCTTTTGTTGGCAGAATTGTAAAAAAAAAAGTGAATTTGGTTTGAGATTGTGGAAATTCATGGATTATTGAAGCTACCATGTGCCAAGGAAAGAGTGGTAGAGTGTTTCGCTGTGTCACAAGCCTATTCACTGCCTAATAATAAGCCAGATTGAAGATCATACCAACCTGGCATATTAAAAATCTATTTTGCAATACATATTTGGAAGCGATCTGTTGTTTCTTACTTTTTATTTCTAGAGGCATCGTATTATGACAAAGACAAGATTCTCATAGATTGGGATGGTGTCTAGATAGGATAGCATGATAAGAGCTAAGTTAGTTTTTTTTTTCTACTAAAGAAAAAACTAAAGATATTTTTAAGAAGTTACTATTTTTGTAATCAATTTGACCCACCTCATGGATCATAGATTCATTGTATCTGGTCATGGGATTTTGAGGATGTAAGGCTATTTAATGCTAAATGATACAAGCTAAAAAGGGTTGGATGGTGTGGTGAACTGATTTTAAATATATTTGTGTGTGTTGTGATTTATATTTTTAGTAATAAAATGCTTCATCGAGAGTTTGGCCAATGATTACTTAGAGATTCTTGCAGTATATCTTTTCAAACTTGTTCCTCTTAAGTGTATTTGTCACCTTATATAATTTTCCTCAATTCTTCTTAAAGGTATAATTGTAACAACCTTGCTAGAATTCATTATATATGCTCTAGTTTAGTTGTAACTAAATGTTTCAAACGCAAATGAAATGTGTTATGCCTTTATATTTTGTATTTCTTCTTAATACTCAATCATTTGAGATGTAGTAATAGAAATTCGATCTATTCTATCACATGTGGATGAGTGTTGCTCTATGTTTATTTCCCACTGTACTACAATTTTTTCCTATTCGAAAAATGTGCTAGACAAGCCTCTGTCTTTGTTATTGGTTGGTTATGATGAGCTATTAACTTTTATGATCACATGCATCCATATTCCAGAACCTTTCACCAAGTTCAAATAATTTTTTAAAATCCTTTTCAGACCGAGTCTATGTAAAATTGTGTGCTTTAAAGTCTCCAATCTTTAGGTTTTTCGAGTGAGGGAGCTCCCTCTGGCTAGAAAAGACCAGTTTCTAGCCCAAAGCAGTTCATGGCTATCTCGTAGCCCTTTTCTTAGCCTGAAGGCATTTTACAGAGTGATAACATGGCCAAGGCACCCCAAATTTCCTTAGCAGTCCCTTTGCTAGCAACATGGCATACCACGTGATCCTTGACTCCATCCAGGATCATCCTCTTCGCCTTAACCATCTCAAATTTGTACTTCTTCAGCGTATCTGCATCCATCAGGAGAACTACCACTTTATCAACATACGTCTTGAGGGCATGCTCATCTTGAAGGAAAGTCATTATAGCCTTCCAGATGGCATAGTTGGAATCCCCGTCCAAACTGTCCTGGTCCCTCAAGCCACTGGTTGCCATATCCTGTGAAAAATGTTGAACAACTCCCTCTTTCTCCCTACTGCGTAGCTCCTAGGCTGCCTTACCCACTCCCCGATGGAGCTCGTAAGTTGTTGCTCCTCCATTGCTCAATAATTGAGAAATATTGATTTCCTTAGCAAGAAATCACTGAGGAAGTATTTCCGCACTATGCGATCAATTTCTTCCTTCTGACGACTTTTCTACCCAGCACTTAGCTTGCAAAAACAACATCCCTCTAGCTCTGTTTGGCTCTGCGTAGCTCCCTCTGCCTTAGCAAGTTTTCGATCTAGAAACCTTACCTCTCTGTCGGCTCACTCAGAGAGAGACACCCACGAAAATATAACCCTCCTGGCTAGAACTACGCTATCCCTTAGGGGATTCGAACTGCTGCTTACTGCAACAAGTTAGCCCTTGCTTTAGTGCTAGATATCTCTTCCCTGTTTCATATCCACAACTCTAATACCATGTGAAAATTTCTAGATCTAACAATATCAGGAATCCTACTACGACCAGCTGAATCTAATTCACCTAGATTGTAATTTATGTTACAAGCTTATTTCATATTTCTTCTTGAAACATTGAAGTAAATTACTGAAGCAACCTACAACAGTTAAATATGATTATGAAACATATAAACTAAGCAAGGAAAATAGAAACACATAGGACACAATTATTTTTGGACAAAAGTCTTCGGAAAAACCCAAAGCGGGAAAACCTTTGCAGCAACTCTGAGGGTTTTATATTATTAAGCAGTAGCAAATTCTGAATACATCACTGAATACCTCATAGGTTTATTCTATTGCAGAGAGAATTACTGGCAAAAGATTTGTGAGTTTACATCACACAATCACTGAGAAATCCTGGCTGATCCAACCCAAACCGATTGCGCCCCCCGGCCCCCGCCTCCCCCCGACTTTTCTGGTTGCCTTTGCGCAATGTCCGTGTTAGCCCAATGTCAAGCTCTCTGGGTACTACGTCACTTCTCTGGCTGATGGATCTGCTGCCCAGGAGATTCGATTTCTGCCTCATGGTCTCACACTCCATCTCCTGGCTTTTGAAATTTGAATTCCTCTATAGATTTCAAACTCCTCTCTCTCCCTCTGTACTGCTTCTGCGTGGCCCTTTTGGCCCTACGTCAGCCTCTGCGCCAAGGCTTCTAGATCACTCACTGCCTCTCTTTGCTGATGTATCTCTGGATGAGAATCTCTCTCTCCAGAAACTGTTATCCCTGCCCCTCAACTGCAAGATATTTCTTCAATCAATTTTTCCTCCTGAGAACTTCTCACTTCAGAGAATTGATTTCCTCAATCCCTTTGTGTATTTTCAAAAATACCCTCAAGCCCCTTCTTATATCTTCTTGTTGGACAACCAACGTCCTAGATTAAATCATAATCAAAGGCTCATATGATTTTGGCTTGATCAGTGGCTTTTGCAAGAAGTTTCACCTCTAATTAGATTAATACCCATTAATATTTTAATGTTCTTAAATTTAGAGTTAGGGTCCTCATTAAAAATATTAATTATTTTAATAAAATCACTTATGGGTGGAATTTCCCAAAACAGTTTCTGTGTTCTTTGGAATATCTGTGCCCAAGCCTCCCTGCGAAATTTGAGGCTTAGAGCACATTCGATGCTACCCAAAATCAACAGACCCAACACTGAAGATTCCACTTGATGTACTATTCCAGTCTGATGGACTTCCCGCCTAATATGCATCGATGAAGCCACACAACTTCACTCCCTCTATGTGTTTGTACTAAATTCCAAACTGGGTAGTGCCTCTTAGGTATCGTAGAACATGTTTAGCGGCCCTCCAAAACAGTTTGGTTGGATTAACCATGGTTTGACTAAGTTGGTTGACTGCATAACACATGTGTGGTCGTGTGTTCACAAGATACATGAGTGAACTTGTTAGGGTCCTAGGGTCTAGGAATCAAATATCTTTGCCTCTTTTTATTCATTTTGAGATTTTTTATGTCAGTTTAGCCTATGAACCTTTGTTTTCATAGTCTAAAGGATCATTATCTAAGGCCACTGCAAATTTTTCATGTCATAGAGGGTCATTAAAGACAAAATTAAATTTGAGAGAATCCAAGTCTATGAGAGGGTCATAAGGTCATATTTTCATGTAGAGTCCTTTAAAGTTCAAGGGGTATGTATCACAAGTCCGAACCATGAATATAACAAGTTAGGTTTCATTTATTAAAGTTTTGTGGGTTTGTTTTTAATGTTGTCCATCATGCCCCCATTCCACCATTCATAATTCATCATTCACAGTTCACCATTTAATATTCATAATTCTCTTTCATATACTCTTTCTATGCATACCTTCATAGACCCCTTCATTTACATTTACCATCATATGCACCCCCCCTAATTCCACAACTCATTATCATCATTCATAATTATTACAACCCTTTACCCAAAGTTTACACCCATGACCAAAACAAGTGATATGAGGCACACATTTTCAAATTTTTATTTCATGTTGCCTTCATTTTCTCTCCAATCCATAGTTTTCGCTTTGAGAAGGTTTGACAGATTGCACAACACAAGGCCGAAAGCAGTTTGGCAAAGGTTTGAAGGCAGGTTCTTTCAAGTGTGAGAAAGTTGTTGCACAGCAACTGCACAAAATTATGAGCTACACAGTCGCTACACAACTGTTTCAAGCTCCTTATAGAGGTCTCCCACTTCTTCCAATCAATTTTTCTTATTGTTTGAGGTAGGAAACATAACTTTCCAACCACATTTTTCCCTTAAAAAATTATTTATACATTGATTGGTAAACTCTGTGTGCGTTTGCTGCATAATCATTGCGTATATGTTGTGAAAAAGCCTGCCTCACTATTAGTTTGTGTTTGAGACATTCTGAATGTTGAGGTTTTGTATGTGATGCATTATCATATGTCTAGCATAGCCATCAATTACATTATCTATCAAATTTTGACCTCATTTCATTTATATATGCTCACTTTCTCATTTGGCATGTTAAAGGGTTGTCAAAGCAATAAATATTTCCCAAACCCTAAAAATATTTGAAACGTTGTGAAAACATCCTCAGCTAGCCTACTTCTTCACGTTTTCACCCTTGTCATGCTGTCACTTAACCTTTTCTCCACAGAATTGGTGTACGCCACGAAGGCAAAGTTGAAAGCATGTTCTGTAGTTTTCAAAAACCAGATGGAAAGCCCAGGGAGTAAAAGCAAAGCAAAGGGAGAGGAGGTAGTTTGTGTTGAGCCTAGAATTTTAGATATGGTGAACTTTGACCCTACAATCCGAGTGGCATTCGATATGACAGGGTGCATAGCCTTCTGTGAGAAAATCTAGAGACATGGCCATCATTTAGCTTTCTAGTATGTTTCCCTAAACTTTAAAGTTGACAAGGTTAAAATTGGAGACTTAGAATTCACAATGTCTAAAGAAACTATTTCTCAAGCTACAAAGATTCCATTACAGGGTGAATGCTAGTTCAAAGGCAAGGAGTTAGATGCCTCGCATTTTAAAGAATTTGTAAAACCTCAATACAAAAACAAATATGACACTACATTCCCAAGAAGTTACCTATTGATCCACTACAATCAATTGTTGAAGGTAATACAAAGGTATTTTACATGTGAAGGTCACTTCAACAAAGTGTACCAGTATCACATTAGGTTGCTTATGCACTTCACTGGAAAGAGGAGCCTAAACCTACCTTATTACTTGTTCAAAATATTAGGAAAGAAGGCAGAAATGGTTCAGTGCAAGGGAGATAAATACTTGTCTAGCTTATTCCACTTTGCACTAATCAAACTATTGCTTTTGCATGAATTAGGGAAAAGGAAAATGTCTTGGGATGGTGTCTTGTCAACTTCAGAATTGCTAGCTCATACAAGCATTTTTCCTATGGAAGCAGATGAAGAGGTACCTAAATATTGAGATCCAGTGAAGGAATCAATGTGGGATAAGAGAGCAGCTAGTAAAGGGAAGGGAAAGATCCAAGTGGCACATGAAGAAGCACAATTTCTACATAGGCCGAGGAATAGATTTAGGACAAGATCTTCTCCAAAGAAGTTGATCAAGGAGGCAAATCCTCAAAAGACCATTGATGTCCCAAATGATATGCCAAAACAGGGTGCAGGGGGTGAGCAAGATGTTTAAATGGAGGACAAAGACCCTGGAATTACAAAGTTGCAGTACAACTTTTCTAAGCCTTATATTACCATTTCCTATTTGCAAAAAGAGAACTGAGAGCTCAAGCACACAACAGGAAAAGGAGCTCAACAAAAGGAAAGTGACTTGTCCAAGAGGTCTCTTAGACCCACAACCTAGGAAAAAGAAAAACAAGAAATTGATGTGGAGGAGATAAGAGAACCCAATGTGCAACCAAGGAAACCTATGACAAGGTTAGCAGCTAAATGGAAAGAGAAGATGAAATAAACCTTTCAATCAACAAGGAAGCTAGAGTTTGATGAATGGAAGGAGTATCAGAGGCTATGTGAGGATATTGAGGTCTAACAACAACAAGTAGATCAGATGACATAGAATACTGAAATTTACAAGAGGGTCATCAATGGTACCATCTCAGAAGTTGATGTTCAGGTTGCAAAATCTTTTGACGCAGTTGACAAAGCCAAAGTAGTCCTAAAATGGAATTTTCCTCTACATAAACAAATAAAGAACTATTACATAAGAAATCTAATTATGAGGAGAAGATTGAGGCTCATGAAAAAGAAGTTGGCAAGAGCTAGGAGGCAATTCAAGAAGATCAAACAATCACCTAACAATCTGCCCATAGTAGTACAATCAACTAAAGAAGTCAAAACAACTTTCGAGAAAGAGAACAAACCATCATCCAACAAGAAGAGGAGGAGGTAGCTTTGGTATATTAACTAAATTTACTCATTTTTTATCATACACTCTATTCCATTTTGCTGAAAGTCAAAATCTGTGTAGCTAAGGGCTCATTTTGCAATCACAAGAGGTCATATTTTTGATGAAAACTATGAAAGTTTTTGGATTTTTGATGCATGTTGGGAGTTATAAGGTATATGTGATGAAATGATGGATATTGAAATGCTTTTGGAGTAGGAAATGACAAGCAAACTCAAAATTTGAATTTTGTTGCGCAAGTGGTGACTAGGCATTTCAAAGGTCTGTACGCATGGAAGGAAGCATCAAGTGGGTCCTACTCCAACACAAAATCATTTTCATTGTACCCATCAACTAGGTTTCATCCAGTACACCCTGTGACCATGCTAAGCTCGAAGCCTACTACACAACTTATCACTCAGGCCTACTTTTGTGTTTTGGTTATTTTTGGACCTTCTGTAGTTATGATAGTGATCAAGATAGGTTGCTAGTGATCAAGATAGGGATGGATATATGGATAAGTTTGATTTTCTGAAGCTTGATGTTGCCAAGTTTTTGTCAAGGCTTTAATATGATGTTTCCAAGATTAAGTTTGTCTTGATCTTCTTAGCCGATAGGAGATAATTGTATTTGGTCTCTTATTTTTCATGCACGAAAATCTTCTTAATTTTATTTAAGCAGAAAAAGATATGAAAAAAGGGTTCAACTTGGGAGAAAAGAGGCCCGTGTATGTGATTTTATTTTATGAATATACAATTATTAGTGCAGAACATTTGGCACTTTACCATAGATTCTTGTGGTGTGATTTTTAAGTTATGTGTTTCCCTTCTTATGTGTGTGTTTGTTTCCTGTCTTTTCCTTTTAAATGCTAAATCATCACCTCTAAATTGGATAGAAGTATTTCATAATTCATCTTTGCTAGTGCTCTGAATGCTTTTATTTCCTTTCTAAAACTATGCTAGAATTCAGCCTCGGTTAGGTGCTCCTTTATGGCAAATTATTCTTCTTCTTTATATTTGATCAAAGATATATGTTTCAGAATTCATCTTTTAGTCATGCTCTGTTTCATGTGATTGAATATCTTTTTGTGTATTTCCAAGTTATGTTCAAAACTCACTCACAATTAGGCGCTTTAAATGTAATGAAAGGCTCTTTCCACCACTATACTATGACAAATGTAATAACTTGAAATCATGCCTGCTTTGCCTCTGTTTCCACGAGTGCTTCATTAAGCTCTGATAATTTCATGTAAGATTTGAATTATGACTCCATGCTCAGTGTCTTCTTCCTCCTAAGTTTGTTAACCACCATCATTGAGTCCTATATTTATTTTACAGATTTGGCCTCTGTTTTATGTCCTTAAGCCTTATTGTTTTCACATTTGGACATTATTTTGAGTGAGGGAGCCCCCTTTGGTTGGAAAGCACCAATCTATAGCCAAAAGAGGTTTGTGGTTACCCCTGTAATATTTTTTTTTCTAGCCTAGAGGTTCAATTATAGGGTGCTAACAAAACCCACCAACTACTGGTAAATAGCCGCATCCACTTACTCACTTGAAGTGACATCCTATTTCCTCCAGTTGGCCATTAGAGGAGTCTCCATGGGTTTGAACTTGTCCATGCAGAACCTCTGAAGTATCTCGTTGGCATACTTTCCCTCAGAGACAAACAATTCTCATCACCTTGCCATACTTCCAATCCAAGGAAGTACTGCATGAGGCCCATGTCCTTCATCTCAAACTCTCTTATAAGGTCCTCCTTGCAAGATTTGATCAGTTTCTCATCACCAATAAGGATCAAGTCATCAACAAATAAAACAATAATCAATAATTTACCTTCTACCAAAATATGATAGAGGTTTGGATTTGCTTCACTTTTGGCGAAGCCCAAACCGGTGATATAGCTATCGATCCTGTGTACAAAGCACAAGGTGCTTGCTTGAGACCATACGACACTTGCTTGAGTCTGCACACATGGGATTTTCAGTTATAAGTCTCGAATTCTTTTGGTTACTCAATATACACCTCCTCCTCAATAAATCCTTCGGGGACTGTTGTTTTCACATCCATCTGGTGGATCTTCCACCCCATCTATGTAGCCAAAGCAAGGATTGATCTGATGGATGAGTACCTTGCTACAGGAGCAAAGGTATCCTCATAGTCAATCCCCTCCACCTGAAGGTACCCCTTGGCTACAAATATGGCCTTGTACTTTTCTATGCTTCCATCTGCTGCCTGCTTCACCTTGAAGATCCATATCAAACCCATAATTTATTTATTTTCTAGCCTTGGGACCACTTCCCAAACAATGCTCTTCACAATGGATTTGTACTCCTCCACCATTGCACCAACCCATACTAGTTTCTTTATTTCTTCGTCGAAAGAGGATGGCTTAGTTTCTACTAGCTCATTCATAAGAGCCATGTAGCTAATGTACTGATCTGGTGACCTTCTCTTCTTGTGCTGATTGCAAGGAGCACCCATATCCTCCCTCGCGTCCTGCACAATTCTCTAAAATCCTATGGTTCTCTTCCTACTTTCCCTAGATTATTCTTCTTGAGTGGATGTCTCCACTCTCTTCTCCTCAACTTGTGGTTGTTCCACAACATCCCGAGGCTCCTCCTTTGGAGATAACAACTCCTCCTCTAGTGGGATATGAAGCTCCCTCTCAAGAGAGCATCACATGGTTTGTCTTCATCAAATTTGACATCCTGTCGCATGACTCTCATTCTGAGGGATGGAAAATACACATGGTAGTTGTGGGGAGTTTTCGTGTATCCTAAAAACACCCCCAACTCTATTTTCGGCTCCAACTTATTCCTTGACCCTTTGGAGACATGGCAATAGACAAAGGCTCCAAAGATCCTAAAGTGAGACACATTCAACTTCCTCCCCAAGAAAGCCTCTTCCAGTGTCATCATGCCAAGAATCCGATGAGGATTCCTGTTTTGCAAATATACCGATGTGTTGCATGCTCCAGCTCACAAGTGCAGAGGTAGGCTTTGGTCATGCAACATTGCCCATGTTGCTCCCACAATGATTTTTTCTTCCTCTCAGCCACCCCATTCTGTTGTAGATTGTGGGGTGTTATCAACTCTCATCAAATGCCTTCTTTTGCACATAATTTTTTGAACTCATTTGACATGTACTCACATCCATTATCACTCCTAAGAACCTTCACCTTCTTGCCCATTTCCTTCTCCACCAACACCTTGAAATCTAAGAACTTGGAGAAAGTCTCATCCTTATTCCGCATGAAGACAATCCAACACTTCTATGAATAGTCATCAATAAAGATAACAAAATACTTGTGCCCAACAAGGGAGGCTGTTGAGAAAGTTCCACAAACACCAGAACAAAAGATTTCAAGGATTGTATGTGCTATGTTTTCTCGATCATGCAAAGTGGATTTTTTGTACTTCCCCAAGGTAAACCCTTTGCATGTGTCCTACTTCTCTAGTGTTCCATTTGGGAGGCTTGTGGTAATCTATTGCATGATCTTCAAAGTGCCATGATGCAAATGGCCAATTCTTCTATTCCAAAGTTCGCCAACATAGCGGCTCTGCACCTTCTCTACTTTTGTGCTCAATGAAACACAATCCTTCACATCTAGCTTGTAGAGATTCTTCACTCGAACCGTAATTACTTCACCTGTCACGTGACCATGTGTCTCAAGAATGCCTTTCTTTTGCTGAAGATCACATCGTAGCCACGATCTTCCAAAACTTCAATGGAGACAAGATTCTTCTTTAGACCCTGTATAAACATCACATACTTGAGCTTGAGAGGGGAGCCTGACTCCATCTGAAAGGTGACGGTACCAATCTCAGTCGCGTTGTACCTTCCATCATACCCCATCTCGATGTGCATATGGAGATCCTTCTCCTCCAAATCACTGAAAAAATCTTTGTTCCCTGTCATATGGAATGAGGCACCGTTTTCAAGATACCACACACTTCCCATTACCATGATGGCCATGCATGCAATGAGAGTAAAATCAAGCTTGAACTGTGAAGCCAAGACTTCACCCATTGCTCCTCCTACGGTATTCATGCTTTCCTTCTTGTGTGGACACTTCGTTGCACAATGCTCGAATTCATGATAGTGAAAGAATTTGATTTTGGACAAGTCCTTTTTCTTCCCCCTTGACTCGATTATGCTTTGGATTGGGATTTCTTCCCTTTCCCTTTCTTTTCCTTTCCAGCCAAGGCATGGTTCTCCTTGTCCTCACTCTTAGATGAAGTCCCATCTCTAATGTTTTTCCTTATTTATTCCTTCACCGAGTTAGACCATAAGCACTCCCAATTTGGTAGTTTCTCTCTACCATTTACCGAATCTTGATAGCTATTCTAGCTCATGGGAAGGCCCAAAAGAGCTAGAGATACCACGTCTTCTTTAGGGACATTAAAATTGACCCCACAAATTTCATCATGACACTGTGTAAACCTGATCAAGTATTGTGTAGTTGTGTCATTCTTTTGCATCTTGCTACATCGAAGCTTATCCTTGCGTTCCAACTTCATGTGGTCACTATTGTTCTCGAACAAATCTGTCAGTGTTTGCCACATTGCGAATGAAGTCTCTTTTCCATGCATATTTGAGACAATATGATCCTGTACTCCCTCCAATATGATTCTCCTCGCTTTGGCCACATCTTTATTCCACTGATCAAGATTCTGGGCATCAGATTCTTATGGTTTTTCTACATCCGTCTTGATGCATTCTAATAGCCCATTATCATCCAATGCTGCCTCCATGTCGTCCTTCCATGCAAAACATTTTGAGGTGCCTTCCAAGGCACACTTTGAGCTTGAGTCCATTAAAAGTCATCTTCTCAGTCCTGAAGAAAACCTGCCACACTAATCTTCAAATTCGAACCTCCTACAATGACAACTTCGAAATATCTGTTCTACAATGGTTCCAACTCTGATACGATGTAGAAATTAATGTGTAAATTCAACACTGCTCATGAAATTTACTAAATCACAAGACTTGAAGCTACTCTACTGATCTGTAGAAGCAAATTCATGATCTAGAACAAGAATCATAGACATGCAAAAGGAAATATCACACATTCACAAAAAATTATCTAGGGGAAAGTAACTGATCAAAACCCCTTACTATCTATATTGCATTAATCATAGAATAGAGAAGAAATACAATGCTTTCTTAAGCCTGAGCACATACTGCAAGTGTATAGTTTATCCCTTTGCCTGACTGATTGAACTTGGACCAACACTTAGCCAATTTCAAGCCTTCCCAAGCTCATATTTCCTTGTTCTATTCCTTTGTGAAATTGCCGCTATTTTTTTAGGAATTTCGCACCAAGGAATTACACAATAGCCTTAGGTAAATCTATGACTACATGCACCACTTGTACACATGGGAATACGCTACAATTGATAGTACATTGCTTGGAATCTCCATCTCACTTGGTAACTTGAATTCTCTGCATGCAACAATTATTTTGGGTTGATTAATCAGTTAACTGGTTGATCATTGAGTGTGGTTGAAGTTCCACATTCACAAATTGACCTCAACTAGTTCTTATGACAGTTAGAACTAGTTAAATTGACAATAACTCAAATTAACTGAAATAGATTGCTACAAATTAGCAATCAATCATGTAGAATTGAACTCAAGCTTCTCCAACTCGAATTTACTAAGTTAACTGAGTGACAAGAGTCATGTCACCTCAGTTAACTACCTCCAAGTATTTTGTTGAAATAGAAATTCAAATTTTAATATAGTTTGACCAAGGCAAAGTCAAAACTAGATTTTCTTGCAATAAGAAAACTCATCAATGAGTCTCCATGGAAAATTAGTATGTCATCAACAAATAGTAGGTGTGTCATATTGAATGATGTTTCAATATTTACTGCTTTAAAATTTCCATTATTAGTAGTCTCTTTTAACAACTTGTTGAAACCCCCAACAATGAATAGGAAAGGAGAGTGGATAAAGGACACCCATGTCTAAGGCCTCTCTTAACTTGAGGAAAGGAGATGTTGCCTCATTTATTAAAATTGAAAATGATATAGATGTATTATGATCCATCGCGATACAAAAAATTAATGATAAAAACTCATATGTATGAGAATTAGCCTAAATAAAGCCAACTTATCATTGTCAATATTTGAAAAGCCAACTTATCACAATTACTATTTGATGTTTTAATTTGATTGTAAGTTTTAAACCTTTATACTCGACAACTCATACATAGATCCTTTATAAACATAAAATTAAACAATGGAAACACACATCATACTTAGAGATGTTCTTCCTGATCCCTTGTTCTCCCCTCTGATTTGACTTCTACGTTAGAAACTCCATCTTCCCTGGATAGCCTAAGCTTATTGGTGAGGGCTACCGTAAGGAGACTCACATTATGGATTATATTTGCAACTTGTGTTTCTAGTAGCACAAACCTCTTCTTTGCGAAATCTTGAGGATTATTAATAGATTTGGTAGTTGTGGTTAGGGTTTTATGATTTTTAGCTTAAATTATTTTGATCTCCTGCAACTCCCCATAATATACCCAAAGAAACATGCTTTAATACAAATCCATTGGATAATTCGTCACAGTATATCTACAAGATATAATGAATCTGAAATCTACACTATGAGAGTTAATTTCGTCAAATTTCTAGATTCATTAATTACTATGTACATGCAATATATGAAATAATGAAAATAAGAACATACACAAATACAATCATTCACAATCACAATAATACAAGATATGACCTATACAACGCTTACAAGAGAAAACTCAGCTAGAAGGTGAGGTTGCTCTGCTTTCTCTGTTTCTAAATGGAAATGGATGCCAGTACAAAGAAGTGAGATTGCATGTGGAACAAAATGCACTCGAATAGAAAAGAACATTTTTTCCTCCTAATGGCTAGATTATAACGCAATGCAATAACCTACTAGTGGTTAAGTTTGAATCCTCCAATTCTTAACTATAGCTACAATATTGACTCTTCTAGAGTCCTTTTCATCATGATCACGTGGCAAGCCCCTTTTCCATGAATAATATGGGTTGACATGACATTCTCTCAAATCAAGGTGGTCAAAACAAGGAGGTAAACTTATGGAGCATAAATTTCGCATACAAACTCAAATTGAGGTGATTCTTGTGTTGTTGGAAAAATAAGTATGTGTATAATATCACTAAGGGGTGTGACATTTAAGCTACAAATTTATATCGCCAAAAAACATTGTTTGATGCCTCAAACTACTTCTGGAAGGTTTCAAACCCCAATTCATTAGCCAATTGGGACTTGTCGATAAAAATAGTCTTGTGAGTGTTTGAAATATTGTTTTCATTGATGTCAAAGACAAAGGGAGACTATTTCTGTCCAAGATAAAGCTTGGAAAATGAAGATTGTTGGAAATATTTTTTTGGACTTTTGATGTCCCAATTGGATACCCTATCTGTAAAGGAATTTTTACTCCAATTAGCTACCTCAAATGGGAGCATAGGATATATGGCTAGAAATAAATATTATTCTAAGACCTTTCCAATGGTATATAGTTGTCCCTTTAATTCCATAAGAATGAAGAGATTGAAAGTTTGGCATCTAGTGACCTAGTGCGCGCGCTCTACTGCTGCTGCGACCGCCTGCTTCTTCTACAGCGATAACGCCCGCCTTTCTCCTATGGATCGCTCAGATCCCTCCTAGATGGCCCCTCCGAAGGCTCCATCGGAGGAGGCAACTCAGCAATAGGCCTTTTATGCTCTTATCAAGTCCTTACCGCCCCAACGAGCTCATCCTACTATCTCCAAATTCATTAAAAAAATCGAGGGATTACAGGAGGCTTCCCTTCCTCCAACCTTGCCTAGAATGGCTGGTCTTGCTTTGGCAGAAAAAGGGACTGATAGGGCAATTTACATGCCTTTGGCCCTCACCAAAAACTATTCAGAGGTGGGTGGAAAGGAATTGGGCAGAAAAAATTCAAGGGAAAATTGCTATTAGATTCTGCGGGAAGGGATACTTCACCTTCCACTTTGAGACAAAGAACGATAAGGACCTAATATTTCACAATGGCCCTTACTTCATGGACTCCAGAGGTTTGTATTTAAACAAATGGATGTCGGATTTCGATCCAGAGCTTGATATCCCTAATGTGGTTGCTGTTTGGGTTCGTCTCCCTCATCTCCCATTGCATTGCTGGGGAGATGAATCAGTGCGTGCCATTGGAAATGTGGTCGGCAAATATATTGATCGAAGCGAGCCAAGAGACAACATGCAGGCATGTGTCTGTATCTGTGTCGAGGTTGATCCGGACAAAGGCCTTCCAGAAGCCATCAAGCTCAAAGTTGATGAATGGTCGCACATACAACAGCTCGACTACGAACAGATCCCCTTCAAGTGTAAGGTATGTCACGAGTATGTTCATTTTTCTAACCGTTGCACTAAGCTCATTAATGTTGATAAAAACTCACAAGAACAACAATGGGAAGTGGTAAAAAAGAAAAAATCAGCCCCTGGTCTCAATCTGCCCAATCAACCTAGACCTTCCTCTCATAACCCTTCCGCCCTGCCCCCATCCCCTCCTCCTTCCTCTCCTCATCGACCTCAATCCCCTAGAATGAAGAAATCTGTTCAATCACCTCCATCCTCCAATCCCTTCCATGTCCTCTCCCTCCCCGAAGATGATCCTATTCCCTTGAATCTTCCCGAGTCCCCCTCCTCCCCCCATTCTATGACCATTCTCCCCCCCCTTTTATCAGACCCCCTCCCTCCTAGAATTACTCGTAGCAACTCCAAGGACCAGGGATCCTCTTTAGATGGTCAAAAGAAGCCGGGAAGAAAGACCTCCAAACAGCGTAGGGATGAGAATGCACAGAAAGATATAGCTCTAGGACAACAGAATCCAATAGAATCTTACACCCTGGGCACAAAAGATCAAGAAATAACAAGCAAAGACAAGGGAGGCAGAGCACCTCCTCGAATCACAGGTTTGAAATGATTAAAATCCTTTCATGAAACAACAGGGGACTTGGGCACCCCTCCAAAACCAATGCTTTAAAAGATCTTATAGCGCAGGAGAAACCTTCCATTATCTTAATACAGGAAACAAAGCAAAGAGAACCAGAAATCAACAAGATTATTGAAAGGCATAAATGTTATAAAGGAAGCATTTGCGAGGCTAGAGGGGCATCTGGTGGAATCACTAACATATGGAATCAAGATGAATGGAATAGCAAATATGATCTAATAGAACAACATTGGATAAAAACAGTGTTGAGAAATAACATGAGCAAACAACAGATTGTCATTTTTAATGTTTATGTCCCTAATCACTACAGGGATAAAGAAATTTGTTGGGACTCTCTCAGTAAAAACATAATGGAAGAAGATAACAGTAACATCATCTTAGGAGGCGATTTCAACTTAATCTTACATGCCAATGAAAAGCATGGGGGAAGCTTTATGCCATATCCATTCAGAAATCAAATGGAAAACATAATGCAAAGTGGCAACTTGATAGATATCATTCCTAAAAATCGAAAATATACATGGAGCAATCGTAGACTGGGCAGTAGTAATATAATGGAGAGACTGGATCGGTTCCTGGTCAACATCTCCCTTCTCTCAAAATTTTAAGTTGTCAACCCTTCCATTTTGCCCTTTGCAGCTTCAGATCACTACCCAATCACTCTAGCAATGGATATTCACTGCCCCCTCAGTCCGCTTCCATTCAAATATATCATATATGGAGCGATTATCAAGCAGCTAGAAATATCATCCAACACACATGGGGTCAACATATTGAAGGATCTCTAGGTTTCATATGGGAAAACAAGTTAAGAGAAGTGCAAAAAGCACTCAAAAATTGGGCCAAAATGCACTACAATGAACCTGAAGGGAAAAAACGTGAGCTGAAATCCAAAATCGAAGACCTTCAATGCGCAATAGAACAAAAGGAGTATTGCCAGAATGAAAAAACACAAGAAGAAAAAATTTATAATCAACTGAGCAGAATCAAAAGAGAGGAGGAAGAAAAGTGGCGCATTAAGTCAAGGCAAATCTGGTTGGAAAGCGGGGATAAGAACACCTCCTTTTTTCACAAACAAGCCACTCCAAGACAAATCAAAAATACCATAACAGCGATCGTAGACAATGCAGGGACCCAACATATTGAACAAGCATATATCAAAGGGGCTGCCACATACCATTTTAAGGAACTCTTAACTAAAACAGAGGAGGAAGAACTCTATGATGACCTACTACAACACTTGCCAACCAAAGTCACAGCTGATTTAAACAAAAATTTGATAGAAGAAATAAAAGAGAAAGAAATAGTGGAAGCAATCTGGAGCCTTCAGCCCAACAAGGCACCTAGACCGGATGGATTCCCAATTTGCTTTTATAGAGAATACCGGGAGTTTATAAAAAAGGATCTCATCAAATATTTCATGTGGATACAGAGAAAAGGCAAAATAGGAGGTTATACAAACTCTACTCATCTGGCCCTCATTCCTAAGGAGAACCGCCCTTCCAATTTCTCTCGCTTCAGGCCAATATCATTATGCAATTCTTCATACAAAATCTTCACTAAAATCATAGCCTCTCGTCTCAAACCTCTCCTTCCGATGCTAATTTCTGAAAACCAAGGAGGCTTTATGGCCAATAGACAAATTTCAGACTCTATTCTTTTGGTTCAGGAAGCCATACCTTCAAGCCATTCAAGGAACGAAAAAGGATTTATTTTGAAATTAGACTTGGCCAATGCCTTTGACAGGGTAAGGCATTCTTTCCTATTTGCAGTTCTTCAAAGAATGGGCTTCTCTCCTCTCCTTCTTAATATCATAAGAGCCTGTATCTCTGGCCCATGGATCACTCCCCTCATCAATGACAGACCTGGACCTTCCTTTCAATCCTCAAGAGGATTAAGACAAGGCTGCCCCTTATCGCCATATCTTTTCATCCTCATGGAAAAATCATTCAGCTACGCGCTTGACCATAAGAGGCAGTCAGGCCTCATCACTGACATTAAATTTGAAGATGGCACTAAAAATATAAACCACTCTCAATTTACTGATGATACCCTATTGCTAGGGGGGGCAACCACCATTATAGCTCGAAGATTCAAATGCCTATTAGATAAATTTATGAGATACTCAGGGGGTCAAATTAATCATCTCAAAAGCTGCATCTATTGATGGAATGCTTCATCTCAAATGATCCACAACATTGCTAACATTTTTTGTGTCCCTTGTAAGTTAAATTGGGACTTGCTTCAGTTACTTGGGAATGCCGGTGAGTATAGGGAATGCAAAGGTAGGTGTTTGGTATTTGACATTAGACAAAATGAAAAGGAAAGTTCAGAAATGGGGAACTTTGTGGCTCAATCTAGCTGGGCGACAGGTGCCACTAAAATCAAGCCTTTCCTCTCTTCCCCTCTATCAATTCTCCCTGGCTCAAGCTCCAGCATCATTCCATCGTAAAATGGACAGCGTTCTCAGATTCTTTCTCTGGCAGGGAGGCAAGAATGAGAAGAAAAAATTCAACCTAGTAAAATGGAAACATGTCATCCAAAGTCAAGAGAAAGGAGGTCTTGGCATAAGATCCCCATCACTCATGAATTTAGCTTTTGGTGGGAAGATGATATGGAGACCTCTGGATAATCAAACAGCCTGGTGGAAAAAAGTCCTAGAGGCAAAATACCTCAACCAGCTAAGGAAGCATCTACTCACATCCGAGATCCCCAGCAGAAATTGTACAAAGATATGGAAGCTTTGCAAAAAAGCCATTGCATTCATGGCGCAAAATGTCTCCAAAGTGCCAAAAGGAGGTGTAACTGTAAACATCGGTTCAGAGAAAATCATGGGAAACCCACCCATAAACAGTCTCCCAGGTATGGATCCTATAATCTTCTATTTACAAAGCAAAGGTATATGTAATTTAGGCCAAATATCTCAATGGGATGCATCAACCAATGTTTGGATGCGATGGAAATTTCCTCCCATCCCCCATCATCTTAAAGGCAGCTTTGATTCTTTTTGCAACCACCTGCATAGTATTGCGCCCACCATCAAAACCGATAAGGATGAGTTTAGATGGGGTCCTACAGGAACCAGTTATTCAATCAAAGCAGGCTATGATTACTTAAGTAGTAAGGAATACCCAACGACAGCATGGACACACTGGAAGATCTTAAAGAAAGCAGAAGCAATTCCAAAAGTTAAATTTTTCATGTGGACTCTCTTGCAAGGGAAAATTCTCACTGCAGAGAATCTCAAAAAAAGAGGTATTGTTTGACCCTCTAGGTGTCCCAACTGTAAAGTAGCAGAGGAATCGATACAACATTTGTTTATCTCCTGTCCCTTTGCAGTCTCATGCTAGAATAGTATCATCCCCTCCGCACCTTCCATCTGGAATACTCAGCATTCCATCGACGAAGCTCTAAATAACTGGAAGAGGAACTACCCTTGGCAATCCATGAAGCATAGTCCCGCTAAAAGAGTATGGAACGCCCTCCCATTTGCTCTTTTATGACAGATTTGGATTGCTCGGAACAACATGATATTACGAGATAAAGTAACATCAATCAGGCACCTATCCATCAAAGCAATAAGTCTAGCTACTGAAACCATAGCCTCCAAGATAACAAAAAAAATAGATTCCACCAGTATTTGGACAGAGGAAAGAAACTTCATTCGAAACCTACTTGACAAGACCAGTAATTCTTTAGCAGTGAAAATCAATAATTTCAGAGGCAAAGAAAGCAGTCTCAATTGGAAAATACGCTTAACAAAGGACGAATTCAGCAAATGGCTTCAATCAAAGAACTCTCATTCTTTATTCTTCGATGGAGCATCTAAATCTAACCCAGGAGCGGTGGGAGCAGGGGGTATCATTTACAATCCTTCAGGCGATCCCATATCCTCTTATGAATGGGGATTGGGAATCCTATCCAACAACAGAGCTGAAGCTTTGGGCCTCTACCAAGGCATCCTTCAGCTACAGGCCCAAGGGATTAAAAAATCCCTCATATTTGGTGATTCCGCCATTATAATCAGCCTAATGAATAGTAGTCGGCAAGCTTCCAATCTTTTCTTACAACAAACCATCAATCAATGTAAAAGTCTGCTATCTCATGATTAGGAGTATCACTTCTATCACGTCCTTCGCTCCAACAATCAAGACGTTGACAAAAGGGCTAGTCAAGCCTGCTCACGGGAAAAAGGAAGTACCCTATGCAACAATACGACCCTTCATCAATTCATACCCTGAAATCTATGATTGCTTCAAATCGTTCTCCTCCAATCAAATGTGCTACTGTTAAAAAGGACTCTGACCAAATCCAAAGAAAATCTGAAGTATATTGTTGCAAATCCCTAATAACCCAGTCGTATCACATCGCAGGAGATGTTGATACAGCGAATCAAATCCTTGACTGCAAGAACTGTGATCGCCCGTGCCTTCTCCATGTGATCCGGTACTCATCAAGCCCCTGCTTGCTTGCTATATATCTCAGTAAGCCTCCTCCTCATTTCCACACCCCTTCTCCCAAACACTTATCTGTCTTCACTTCCTCTGCAGCGTCTATCAGTTGGCCGACGATCATCTCTGGCCTCGCCTCCTTCTTTAGGTCCCCTCTTGACCGATCCCTCCTCATCGACTCAATAAGAACCGCTACTCTGCTCCTTTGTACTCCTGTTGTGATCTTTAGTGATTTCCTTTGCTCTACTTCAGCACCCGATTCCAAGACTGATAATTTTTATAGATCTGTGTACAGTTTGGTAGCAGGAGTTGGTGTGTGTTCTCTTCCAGCGTCGCCTCAAACCAGCGTTGAAGTTCTTCTAAAGGATCGAAGTGAGGATTTCCTGCATTGTCGTGACCTTCAAGCTGAGATAGAACAAGTTAGAACGCATCAGCGCTTCCTGGACGAAAAAATCGATGCTGCCACAAGGATTCTCACAGCCAAATATGAGGCCGACCTTGACCTTTTCCTGCATCACATCTCTTCTCTACAGGAGCAATTCAACGCTCTTTCAAATACCTGTGCGCACATCCAGGAGTTTGTTGAGATTCTCAAGTTTATGATGGACAAGATCAACAATCCAAACGGTCCAAGCACCATCTCCTCTAGTGTAAGATCTGCAGCAGTAGATAGCCACCTGGAGGATTCCAATGCTCGACAGATCAGCGATATAAGTATCGACTAGATGTATTGTAAAGTTAGCTTGCTTTTGTCCCAATTTATCAGAATCTATACTTGTATTAGGATCTTTCAATTGGATAGTAAAAGCATTCCTGTGAACTGTCACAATGTAATTCAGCTGCAAGTTCATTCTGTGAGCTCTTCCATTGTAATACTGGAGCTTAGTCTCCCCCTACTTTTTTTAGTACATCTAGCAACCGACTTTGTAAAAAAAAAAAAAAAAAAGAATGAAGAGATATAAAATATTTTGTTAAGATGAGCCAACCAAAGCACAAGCAGTCCCCATTTTGATACCCTATATTTGAAGGCATTTTTACTCCAATTACCTAGCTCAACTGGGAGAATGGGATATATGGTTGGTAAGCTTATTCTCAAACCTTTCCAACAGTGTGTGGAACTCCTAATTCCATATGCATGAGGGGATATAACATATTTTGTCAAGATGACCCAACCAAAGTACAAGTAGGCCGACCCAACCAATTTTACAAGTCATTTACATAAATGAATATACAAACATTATACATAAAGGGCATATGAGATCATTTTAATAGAAATTAATTGAAGAAGAGATCTTACATCCTAAGAGGAGCTAAAGAATAACATTTAAGGGGATTCTTGGAGTCTAAAAATGGAAACAAAAATGTGGTTTATGGAGTGAATGAGTCTTCTTAGAATTTTCCTATTTCTTTTCACGTGTGATGTTTCAAACCATGAAACTTGGAGGAAACAAATAGAAGATCTTCATGTACTCACGGTTGAAATTTCAAACCTTGATTCACTATAATTTCAGAGATACAGCGAAAGGAAATTGGACTTCATGATGTTGGACAATTAATTCTCTGATACCACTTGGAAGCATTGAACAACACTAAGAGGCGGGGTTGTTAGTATTGTGCTTTATGATCAATCTTTACTAATTTTACACAATAACCAGATCATCAATGTTTAGCAACACATCACAATATATAAGAAACCAATAACACAATGACAATCATATAAACAACATATCAAAGCACATAACCATGAGATCATCAAATCAGGTAAACATAGGAGCAACCAATAATAACATCACACGTAAGAGGGCATGTGATATGTGGAAACCCAAAGGGTAAAAACCATCGTTAGCTGATAGTCTTTGTCTTTCTTATTAATCTTAAAATCTTTCTTTTACATATGATCACTGTTGGCTTGATGGGCCCTGACCCAGGTTCAGCGTTAAGTAGCCAAGAAAATCCCTACACTACTAGCCCTTTCGGCATCAATCTGCAGAGCGTGGACTGAAGTCTCACCCGAAGTAGTATGGGGGGATGCAGGAACCAAGTTTCCGCACCCTGAGATTGTCGTGATGTCGATATTATACCCTCACTCCTGTCTTCATGTAGATTGATAAGCCCATAGGGCTTATCGATATACGTCTCCTTTCGTCTTTCAGAACCTCCGCGAAGGTACCCGATTTCCCTTTGCGCAACCCTAGGCAATGATTCAGGCACTTACGCACCTCTTGTAACTAGGTTACTAACTTGGTTCCTAAATTGTCTTAGGTATTAGCCAACTTTACCATACAATTAAGATTAACCTCACGTAAACATATATTACTACTTGTGTTTGTGCAACAGATGGAAACATATATTTTTTCACATCAACTTAACATTGTATCTGAAACTTAGCATTCAACATAGCATATTCGCAACATTTATAACAACAATAAAATAACACTAAACAGATGGAAAGTACATAGTAATTTCATAATAATTCTCTTTATTAATGATTCAGATTTTAAATACAGACTCTAACCGCCCTGCGCATATAGCTGCAGAGATCCGCACACTCAGCTGCGGACTTCTACCCTAGACCTCTACACACTCAGCTGCAGAGCCTCTTCCTCCGCTAAGACTCTCGCTCTTAGCTCTCACAGACCTATGACATCAATGACTCATGACTACTGAACTCTCTTAGACTCTCATTTTTATACAATCCCATGGTCCGCGGACAAGGGGAGATCTCCAAACCGACACACCCTATCTAAACTAAGGGCAGAAAACCCTTTTTGACTTTAGGTATCTTCATGCTTCGCGACCGCAAAATGTGGAGACTTTACATTCTTCATACAAAATTCAGGCCTTCTGCCCCAAAACTTGGGTTTGTAACCCCAAAATTGACCCTGAGGGGTCCTGCTCCCAACAGGCCCCCAACACAAACATGGTGACTCGCCCTCGAGTCACTCGGCTAACACGAAGATCTTGTCGTGAAGACCTCCCAGCTCAACCTAGACAACTGCTACCTCGGAAGCGCACTATGTTGTCGCCTTCTTCATTTGTTCGACCAATTGCTCTGTCATTGGTCCTACGCTATTAGCCCATAGCTTCTGCTAAGTCTCTTGCAGACTAGCCAACTTTCCTTCAATGGTGGTCATGATCATGTAGGCCTCGTCCAACCAAGGCTTCAAGCGAGCCTTCAGCACAACTTCCTTGCACTGAGCTGCGTCTACCTGTTCTTTCAATTCCTTGGTATCCTGCAGCTTCGCTATTCTCTGCGTGATGGCGACAATGCGCGTTGTCATTTTAACCTCATCGTAGCGCTATTGTAGTTCCCGCGCTTCTGTCTCCAACCTCTGCACATCGGGGTCTTCTTGCAGGCTGGTGAGTAGCTCGAGCGACTGCTTAAAAAGGGGCGTGTAGTCTGTCACTACACTCTCTACTGCTACGATCGCATCTGTCATGGAAGTCATCCGGTGCTCCTTGACTTCCAGAGGAGTCGAAGGCTGGGTCTTTAACTGTAACTCTGCAAATTTGAGGTTCAGCTCCAACTGAACCTTTGCTAACTCTATGTGTGCATCGCACACTCCCGCAGCGAGTTTCTGAATGCGCACATCTACTGGCTCAGCCTTCGGAATGGCTAGCTCTGGGACAGTTCGGCACGCCTCGTCCACAACCTTGATTATTCACTGATTCTTATCTGTCAGGTTTGTCATAGTCTGTGACAACGGAGTCTCTTTGCACAACCAACTGATCATTGTTGATCTTTTGCTCACTGATCACCTGTAAAGTGCGCTATTTGCGGGCCTGAAGTTCTGCAATTACTCCATCCTACAAAAGATGAAGCGCCTTGCTAGGAAGCGCAGCGAAGTTAAGTCCCACTCCCTTGAGAGTGCTGACAATGAGGCTGTCAGCTTCAATTTCCATCGTCAATGCTCCATCTGGGAGCACTATGGCTCGGGGGTCCGTTGCGTGCAGCATCCCTGCAGCTTCTGAGGTGCCAAAGGCTAAACTGGTGGACACTACACTGGTTTGAGTCTGTGACGCACGAATCTGCAACTCCTACAGACCTGTTTGAATAGTCCCCAAAGTCTGCTACTATTGCTGCTCGAACTATTGCAACAGTTCCGCGGTGGCATCCCGCACTGCATCCCCTATATCATTCAAATCCCCCTCTATTAGGGTGATCAGATCCAGAGACGTCTTTCTAGCCTTGGAATTCTTCTGTAGCCCTACCTTTTCTGGTCTTTGGTTCGCTTGATACGAAACAAATTTGTCTTCGAGTCTGCTCCTCCCTATTCTGTTTGTTCGTCCTCTTCTTCCTCTATCTCTGGTGAAGGCAACTTCTGACCTCCGTTAGAGCCGCGCTCCTCTTCTCCTGCCTCCCCACTCAACTGATGCGCAACAGTGCCCTCTGCCTTAGCCTTGTCGTCAGCCTCCTTTTTCTTTTTCGCAGTCAGCTATTCCATCTTCAGCTTTGCCTCTTCCTTCTTGCATTGGGTGGTGGACTTGCTCGATCCCGCAGCCAAGTTCGAGGCAGTGCGCCACTCTGTCGGCCAGCGGTTAAGGACCATGCCGATAGCGTCATCTGTTGCCAAATAGGGCAAGTCATGCCACTTCTACTCAGGGTCCTTTCGTGCCTGTATTGAGACATGGTGGAAGTTAGTCTTGAATTCCACGTACTCCTGCAATCTATCAAAATTAGTAGGCGATAACTGTGGCTTGCGGTTGATGGCCATATGCACGTTCATCTCCATTAAGGTCCAAAAGAACTTGCTGCCTTTTATCCTCTGAGGATCCTTAGTCGCCCACAGTGAAGCGTACTTCGCTGCCTCTGGTAGGTTCGGCGCAACCGGAGGAAACTAACTGTCTTCGGGTAGCTCCCATGCTACCAACACTATGGACAGCGAGAGCCATGCATAGTGAAATTTCTTGCTGAGATCCTGCGCCTTGCGACAGTTCGCGAGGAACTCACCGTAGAGGTAGTGTGCCCCATTAAATTGAACTCCCTCCATGCATTGGGCCACCAAAGCTACGACTGGTGCCGACACTTCTTCTACGCGACACTTTCGCATGACCTTCCCTGTTAAGAGTTGTGTTGCCACTTTGACCACAGGATCACAGATGCTCAAAATGGCATAACCACACGGCGTCTTTACCAACTTAAACTTTTCCTTCATGGTCTTCATGAGGGCATGCTCGCCAGCCTTCCCGCCAAACACCATTGCCGGATTTTCCCCTGTGTACAGCAATTGCGTGATCCTATGGATCATCATATCTGTGATGGGTATTGGCTCCTCCAACCACAAACACCCATCGTATACCAAGCACAACAGCTGCTTGATTACCACCATTATGATGGGCACGCAGTTGTAATGCGGCACCCATAGCAGGTTGAGCAGTCCTGCCTTATCCATGCCTCTCAACCACTTTCGCAGCTCCAATGCGGTTACTCCAGTGGTTTTGTGGTATACGCTGTACATGATTTGGTCCATTGCTAGATGAGGAAACTGCTCTGTGTCCGCTAAATCCCAATCTTCTAATTTCAAAAGGGGGACACGCCCCAAGCGCGGTCCTTCGAATGCAATTTGGTCCGACAAGAGGGGTGTGTGTAGGGTGACCTTACTTTCATCAATGTCTTTGGTCACCTTGGTCTTTTCCCTGTGCGGAGGAACATACTTAGGCAACTTAGTAATGGGGTTAGACCCCTCAATTTTAACATCCTCTACTTCCACCCCAACATCCTCATCATCCATTGGGATATCCTCAATCTCCTCTTCTTCCAGCGCTAGATTAATCGTCTTTCCCTTTTCCTGTGCGGTAGGCTTATCCTTCGGTGGGTGTTTTCTGGGGATGCGCGCACCAGATACGGTGTTGCGGCCTGCTTGCCCTTCTTTTTCTTGGGACCCTCCTTGGTCGGGGTAGGCCTTGGTCTAGGCGACCATGGTGACTTTGGTACTTCAGCTGGGATCTCTATAGGCGCAACCTCTGGGATAGCTCCTTTTGCTACCATAGAGACCTCCGAAATAGCTCCCTCGGTTGCCATTTCTTCAACGTCCATCGTTGTTGTTCTTAAAATAATATCATAGATGATTTTGCGTACAGTTTCCAGAAATCAATCGAACATTGGGAAATCACGTAGCTCTTCGAAAAATGTGCAGTTCATGCACAACACACAACACAACTCACAATTTCTCAATATGCAAAGTGTTTTCCGCTGGGCGGTCGTATGTAATTTATAAGCCATTTTGAATTGAAATCTGACCATTCTCCCCAAAATCGGTTCATTAATGCTAGATTGGCGGCAGATTTTCAAAGATCTTACCCATAAATTCCGACTTAAATGCTGCCCCCTACTCCCTTTGGTTGTTTTTTCATTGTCAAATCATGAACAGTGACTTTAACGGTCACTTTCCGACTGCTCTGTGTGGTTGCTCCCTTGGTAGCACAACCCTCTACGCTCTGTTGTGGACTATGTGACATTCCCTTATTTCACACAGGTCTCTCGTCGCACAGCTCTCCAACCCGAGCAATGTAGTTTATAGTCCCGCGCCTCCTTTCAGCTGCCTGGAGCGCTAAGACTGTGATTCCTTCATATAGTCACCTAGCTGGATCATCAATGTATGGCTTCAATCTACCATTCACCTTCCCTGGGAAGGTTTCTCCATTCAATTTAACCAGCTGAACTGCTCCACCATCGGTAATCTCCTTAATGACGTATGGCCCTCACCAGTGCATCCGAAATTTCCCTAGAAATTTATCAAATTTACTATCATATAACAAGACTCAATCATTTACCTTGAAGGTGCGCAATTTGATGTACCGATCATGCCATGCCTTTTTGCGCTTCTTTTGAACTTGTTGATGAAATCCAGTTAGAAATCGGTCCTCCTCAAGCTCCGCTAGTTGTGCGAGCCTCTCTTCCAGGGCTCCACGGTCCTCCATTCCTATGAGGGCTACTATGCATAGACTAGGTACAATGTATTCCATTGGCATCACAACTTCTAAGCCATACATGACTCTGAAAGACGTTTGCCTAGTCAGCTTCTTGCAAGTTGTTCTGTTGGCCGATAACATCGTGAGTACACACACATCCCAGTCATTTCTATGAGCATTGCAAAACTTCGTCAGTGCGCTTTCCAGTATCTTGTTGAATGCTTCCACCGTCCCATTGGCCTAGGGATGATAAGGCGCACTTTTCTGATGATACACTTGAAATTCTCCGGCCAACGTGCCGATTGTTTCGTTAAGAAAGTGTGTACCACGATTTCTCATCAAGATCTTTGGACAACCAAATCTTGTTAATACGTATTCAAAAATAAACTTTGATGTTGTCACGCCTATACAGTCCTTCACAGGTTGTGCCTTCGCCCACTTGGTCAAGTACTCAGTCGCGGTGATGATGTACCAAGCACCTGACTTCTTTCCTTGAGGCTGAATTGGACCCACAAAGTCAATTTCCCATTTCTCAAATGGTTGTAACATCACCTACGACATCAAAGGAAGTCCATCCCTTCGCGATGGCCTTCCAGTCCCTTGACATGCGTCACATGCCTTACAATATGCTTTTGCATCCTTATGCAGGGTTGGCCACCACAACCCAACACGCAGAACCTTTTGTGCTGTTGCTTTCCCTACATATTGTCCTCCTGCATCTCCTCCATGAGCCTCCATGAGAATGCTACTTCGTTCAAAGTACAAGTACATAGCGTCACAATATTTCGTCTGACCCAATTTTGTACAAGTGCCCTGCAATTACGGAGAACTCTGTCACGTGCACTACTAACTCCTCCTTCTGTTAGCTTGTATACCCTTCTGGAGCAGTTCCCATCGTCAAGAAATGTATGATATCTTCAAAGTGGCTGTCTGTGACGCGCACTGTAAAGAGCTGCGCATCAGGCAACCCCTCCTCCAAATTAGTAGGTTCCTTTCCTGTTTCAATGTGCGATAGATGATCAGGTCTCACGTTTAGCCATCCTGGCTTCATAATAAATTCAAAGTCATATTCATGGAACAACAACAACCATCTGCAGATCTTCCCCTCCAACACAGGCTTATTGACCAGGTATTTCAACGTAGAATGATTTGTATACATCTTAAAATGTCCACCCAGCAGATAGTGTTTGAACTTTTGGAGCGCGTACACCAGGGCTAGTCCTTCGCGCTCTGTAGTGGAATAGTTCTTCTCAGCCATGGACAACTTCTTGCTCATGAATTCTATAGGATGGTCCAATTCCCCCTCGCCAGCCTGTGTTAGTACGACCCCCAGCGCAATACATGAGGCGTCCACATGCACATGAAATTCCTTCTTCCAGTCCGAGAAGACTAGGATGAGCGCGGTGACTATTTTCTCTTTCATCGCGTCCAAGCTCTTCTGGCATTCATAATTCCAACAGAGCGTAGCATCCTTTTTCAACAATTTCTCCATGGGCGTAGTGATCTGGGCATAGCTCTTGATGAACTTCCTATAGTATTCGATATGCCCTAGAGTTGCGCACAACTGTTTCACATTTCTTGGTGCCTCCAAGTTGATTATCATTGCGATCTTCGCGGGGTCTACCATCAATCCTTGTCTACATACCACATAACCCAGCAAGATCTCGAAAGGGACACAAAATAGACAATTCTTTAGATTGAGCGCGATCTGGTATCTTTGACATGTATCTAACATCAAGTGTAGACTTGCTACATGGTGCTTGACCAATCCAAACACTGTCCAATCATCAAAGTATACTTCTAGATACTTATGAATGAAGTCTTTGAATGCCGCAATGACTACGAGCGAAAAGATCACTGGCGCATTCTTCAGCCCAAAAGGCATGGTGTACTGAAAACATCCCCATTTAGTCACGTAGGTCGTCTTGCTTCTATCCTCAGGCACAAGTTTTATCTTATGGTACCTAGAGAACCCATCAGTGAAAGAGTATGCTTCTTGGCTTCCTACATTATCTGGGACCTCGTCAGTGAACGGGGTCGGGAAAAGATCATGCATGCAAGGGTCATTCAGCTTCTGAAGATCCACGCATATCCTTATTTCTTCTTTCTGTTTCTTTCTTGAACCACTATCGAGCTTACCCAATCATATTCTTTCACTGGTTCAATAATACCTATCGCGAGGATCTTATCTAGCTTAGCACAGACCCTTTCCTTATACTTTGGATTAAGGCGGTAAGGTCTTTGTTTTACAGGTTTTGCATCCAGCTTCAGGGTGATCTTCATGACACCTAGGTCTCCTATTATCCCTTTTAAATCAGAAAACTTTGTGGGGAACAATTCTTGATATTCGTGGAGGAGATCAACGACCTTGTCTACTGTCACATCATCCCAATAGTCCCCAATATTTGCAAATTTCGGTTCCGCCTCCGTTCCAATGTTGACCTCCCTAGCTTTTAGCGGTTTGGTTATGTCTGGATCCTCTGTCTCTGGACCTTCAACCTTGTGGTGACCCTCAGTTTCTAGAATATTAATCTTTCTGGGATCCTCGTCTTCTTCTTCAGGGGTCACGTTATAGCATTCAAGCGCATGACTCAGCTGGGTAGTCCAATCAAGTTGAACCAGGTCTAAAGGATCTTGCGTATCCTAAAGATCACTGCTTTAACCTCCTGTAGTGTCGCGTCAATACAGTCAAACCCATCCTCAAAGCTAAACGTCATTATAAACCCCTGGCGCAAGATGTCCCATTCTTCAGTGCCATGGTGAAGCTTTGTTTCCAAGTACCAATTCATTGGTATGACATCCAAGGTATGACAAAACAGATGCACCCATTCAGGCTGGGGCTCCACTCCATAAGCCTTAGTCCATTTGGTCGAGTGATCATGCAAATCATCCCTTCCATCATACTTGTCTATCATCTGCACTTTCAGCTGCCCAAAATGTATTCTCATCATCCTCCAATAGTCATGCCAATCACCGAAATTATCCTTGTGCGTACCCCACCATCTTGTAGGCGTATTGCGCAGTACCAATTCCAAGGTCTAGAAGCAATGTTTCTCTAGCACTTCTCTCTCAAATTCATCCAAAAAGCGATCAACATCAGTTAGCCCATCATAGTGAGGCAAATCTCTGACTTCTGATGACACAGAACACAATGACTTGGGCATCATATTACAATGGAGCATAGATACTTCATGCAGTTGGTTTTTCCAGTGCTCTAATTCTTCATCCGAATTTGATGTGCAGGAGCTCTCGCAGTCCCATGCAATACGTCCATCCATTGTCGGATTTACCCAATCCTAGTCTTGTGCCGTTATCTTGTAAATCGGGTCCAGCTCGTCATCACTTTCATAATCACGGACTGGCTCTGTATAGCGAGGTCCTTCTGCAGGATTCAACAACACCACTACACGGAGTGACTTCTTTTCAAATATCACCTTTCTCTTCTTCAGGTTGATTAACCCATTCATGTCAGTGGCCCAATCGATTCCAAGGAGCACAGGGTAGGGACTTCTATCATCCACAATCTGTATTACTTCAAAATCCGCTAGTGCGCTCATGCCTTCGATGTCAACTGTTACCCCTTGCAGCCTCCCCATCGGGATAATTTTCTATTGATTCGCCATCCTTAACTAGATCAGAGACCATTGGAGCGTAGGTCTCCCCATTCTTAACCATGTTTGCTTTGGCATAACTTGGTCCATTTCGTATTCCCCTATTTGCGCGGTGAGTCTCATCTCACACTCGGTCCTTGCCTTGTGCTTTCCAAGCTCCCTGACTACACACGGTTCACCAGTAGCGCCATCCTTACCAGCTAACCATTTAATCAGTTCCTGTAGGCCCTTCATAACCTTACTATCGCGGAGAAGTTTCATGCAGGTCTCCAAGAATATGGTAATCATGGATGGGTCCATTTATACAATTGGTTTCTCCTGACTTCCTGAGGTAGAGGCCTAAGCGAAGCTTTTCTTTGCTTCCATAAAGGTTTTTTTTGCATGCTCCAAATCAAACCCAGTCTCCTTTTTTGGTGCTTTTCGGACCCATTCACCTTCTGCAGGTTGCTTGCCTTTATCCTCCCCAGTTGTAGTTCCGCTTCACAACATAATGTTTACCTTAGTGTCTTCCTTGTGAGGCTCAGCCCTCACCATCTGGAGGTTCTACGTCAGATGCGGAGGCTGCGCCCCCTTTTCATGAATCTTAGCCAACAATATTGGGAAATCTTCAGTTGCATGATCAAACTGACTACAATAGCGACATGAACATTGCGTCAGATTCAGACAGTCCCTTGTGTAGTGTCTTGGGCCTCCACAATTGTAACAAATCCGCTGTCCTTGGCCTCTACCAGGCCCTCCTCCACCTCGACCTTAACCACACCCCTAATACTCACCTCGTGTTCCCCCAACGCCTTGGTCCAGAGGCAGCGTTTCTGCCTGCACCCTGTATGTAGGTGTCCTGTCTATTATTAATTCATAACTACGACAATTGTGCTCATCATGACCTACTGATTGACAGAAATTGAAAAAGAGTTGTTGCGGTGTATGTATGAATTTTTGCAGCAAATGACGATTGTCAGTCGCATGTTTCCCAACCACCTGACATATAACGCACATAGTGCGGGTCCTACACTTAGCCTTGCGGCAGCCTCCGGCCGTAGAGGCATTGGTCCCCCTGCTATAACATAGTTTGTGAAGACTGAGCAGTGATCCTTGTCATGCTCCCGACCTTTGCATTTTAGGCACTAAACTTCTTCGTGCGCCTCTAGCCAAGCTGTTCTTTCCTTCTTCAGACTTTGCATTTTGAGACAAAGGTTTTGCAACTGTGCACGAATTTGATGAACCCCCATATTAACATCCTGCATTGGTGTCTCATGCAATCTCATTGCGATTTCCAGAGCTTCTTCCTGGGTGCCAATCTTCTCTTATGATAGCGCAACCCTTAGGTGGGGTAGGAGCGAAGCCATGAACCATTTGTGGTGCTGCCCATCAATTAGGTTCATGTTAGCTTCACGAATCATACACTTCAATCTTTGATCCAAATCCCAGGGCGTCTCCCCCGGCTTCATCATGATCTCCTCGAATCCCACAACCAAATGTGCTTGAGACTTAGGTATACTGAATTCTCTATTTAGCGCGGCCTGGATATCTGCCAATGTAGACGTTGGGTTATCAGTATTGTACTTAATGTATCACGTCAGTGCGCAATCCTGCAAAGCACTAACCAGCGTGGTTTTATTCATCTGGTCTTCTGTGATACCCTGAGCTTCCCATATGGCTTTTGTGATGAACCAAAACTGGTTCGGATCTTCATTTCCTACGCCCTTGAATACAGGTAGCTTCACGGAGTTTGCCATGTTGAATGGTGATGGAGGTGGGGATGGTGTGGTTGATGGGGTGAGAGATGGGGATGAGGATGGAGGTGGTGTGGAGGGATGGGACGAGGATGGGGGTGGTGTAGGTATTCACGGGAACCCTTATCTTATCAAGTGAACAACGCTCAGTGGAGAAGACTGCGTTGCTCCTTTGTCATCACTCAAAGGAGGCCCGATCAGTGGGCTATACTCAAGGCCTTTTCATCCTTTGTTCCTAAAAGACTTTCCACTTCGCGTAGCTCCAAACATCAAGGTAGCCGCATGACCCTCTGTTCACACAAGAGCATCTTAATCCAAGTATTTAGTGACTTCAAATACTTACCTCGCGGTCCCTTAAGAAGAGGCACTCTGCTTTGCTGTAACTAACAAAGGTATCGACCACAAAATTTGTCACAAATCCTCCTATGATGTTGTCGAGCCAATGGTTGACAGCGTGCACGATATTATCTTCAGAGGCTTCCAATATCATTACTAACTTTGGTGTCCAAACAATCGGATTGTCAAGTCTCCACCTTCCTTAGCTGTCTGCCAACTTTGCGATCCACTCGTATAACTCAACCGAGAATGAACATAAGAAGATTTCATGTATTTCTGTGTACATGTATCTGTCCAACCACTGTTCTTTCTTCATTTGTGAATTCTTGTTTTCTTGCACCGCGAATTCATGGATCTTTCTATCCAACAAATTTTCGATCTCCTTCTTAGTTGGATTCCAATGATACGACATCACACATCTTGTTATGTAGATCCTGGTCTCGACAACAGAACCATTTGTTGGCTTGATGGGCCTTGACCCAGGTTCAACGTTAAGCAGCCAAGCAAATCTCTACACTTCTGGCCCTTTCGGCGTCAATCCGCGAAGCACAGACTGAAGTCTCACCTGAAGCAGTATGGGGGGATGTAGGAACCAAGTTTCTGCACTGTGAGATATTCGTGATATCAATTTTATACCCTCACTCTTGTCTTCACACAGATCGATAAGACCTTAGGGCTTATTGATATACTTCTCCTTCCGTCTTTTAGAACCTCCGTGAAGGTACCTGATTTCCCTTCGCGCAACCCTAGGCAATGATTTAGGCACTTACGCGCCTCTGTAACTAGGTTATTGACTTGGTTCCCAAATTGTCTTAGGTATTAACCAACTTTACCATACAATTAAGATTAACCTCGCGTAAACATATATTATTACTTGTGTTTATGCAACAGATGGAAACATATATTTTCGTGCATCAACTTAACATTGTATCTGAAACTTAGCATTCAACATAGCATATTCACAACATTTATAACAACAACAAAATAACGCTAAACAGATGGAAAGTACATAGTAAGTTCATAACACTTCTCTTTATTGATGATTCAGATTTTCAATACAAATTCTAACCGCCCTGCGCACACAATTGCAGGGGTCCGCGCACTCAATTGCGGACTTCTACCCTAGGCCTATGCGAACTCAGCTACAGAGCCTCTTCCTCCGCTAAGACTCTTGCTCTTAGCTCTCACGGACCTATGACATCAATGACTCATGACTACTGAACTCTCTTAGACTCTCCTTTTTATACAACCCATCGTCCACAGACCAAGGGTGGATCTCCAAAACCGACACACCCTATCTAAACTAAGGGCAGAAAACCCTTTTTGACTTTAGGTATCTTCGTGCTTCGTGACTACAAAATGCAAAGACTTTACATTCTTCATACCAAATTTGGGCCTTTTGCCCCAAAACTTGGGTTTGTAACCCCAAAATTGACCCCCAGGGGTCCTGCTCCCAACAATCACTGACCACCACTAGTGTGAAAGCCAAAAATTGCCAATCACGTGAGTCACTACTTGCTCTAGGCCACTACCCATATGAACTTTACAGAGCACCACCTGCTGGAAGCCATCTCTCCCTTGACTTTGTAGGCCACTACCTGTCGGAAGCCACTACTCCTAGTAAATCTCACCCAACCACCATTAGATGGAATCCACCAATTCCAAGTTCTCAGGGCTCTATCTAAAGGATGTCAGTACACCCTAAATACACAAGCCACTACTTGCCTCATTGAAGTCCCCAACCTTCAACTCTCATGTGGACCATGTTTCACAATTCTCACA
Organism: Pinus taeda; assembly: GCA_000404065.3. Lineage (NCBI taxonomy): Eukaryota > Viridiplantae > Streptophyta > Pinopsida > Pinales > Pinaceae > Pinus > Pinus taeda. Next base: position 97,677 of record APFE030941064.1, read on the forward strand.
CTGGATCCACAATCTTTGCAATCAAACATTTGTGAGCCACATTTCCTTTGTTTTCATACTGGACTCACAGCATTTTCTATGCTCATACAACTGACAATACATCAACACAATTGAATACCAACTCTGCAATACAATCAACCTCTTTTAATCAATCTAGTCATCAAAATGACTAACCCAACAACAACATACAATAGAAAACTCAACATCATATTCAACGATCACTAACATACTCTAGCATCCATACAAAACACATACAATGATGCTACAACAATACACTCTCCAATAAAACCCCTGCAACACAAACATATCAACAATGTGATATTTGATTTACAACTCCACCATCCTCTAATATATGCTCCAAATCTGATCTCTGATTTGCATTCTATCTTTGCATTCCTATAACATACTCTCTCATTGTATCTAACCCCTTCTATTGCACACTCCGACATTTTTATTAATGATAAAAGATGCAATCAATACAAAGCACTAATCCTCATCATCTTTAACTTGATCACCTTCTAGAATGAAGAACAACTCAAGATTACTCTAATCACCAAATACCATATACAAAAACCATAAAAAAAAAAAATGCCCTTGGAATTGACCGGAATGCGCACACAATACGGAAAATCCACATACAGGCTATAACACACCCTTTGCACTCTAGAATTGCATTATAACACAAGTAAGAAGCTCCCAAGAGTGTGTTATATCATTAGTTGTCCACTTACTCAGTTGCGTTACTCTAATCCTTTGCCTAAACCTTTGTCAAATTGCTCCAACACTTCCAAAACTTGTCCATATTCTTCTGCAAGCATCTCCAAAACCTGTAAAACCTTTATGACCATCATAAACACCTCAATAATATGTCATCAAGCCTCTGATAATCATGACAAATCCTCCAAGCCTGTTGAAATTAAAGCCAACACAATTGACTCCACTACTAACTCCTTAGGTAGACATCCTACATCAGTGCCAACACCATAAGGCCAACATCTGAATGCTCCTATTTTTTTTTTTTCAAACTCGTTAGATGGGAACTTTCACTATAACTTTTGTTCTCGGATATCCCAGACCATGAAACTTAGAGGATACAAATAGAAAATCTTCATGTACCTATAGTTCAAATTTCAAACCTTGATTTGCTATAATTTCAGAGATGTGGTCAAAGGAAGTTAAGCTCCCTGAATGCTCTTGAAATCTTCTTCAAATAGGTCAGGGAAACATTTTCACTATAACTTATGTTCTGTGATGTTTCAGACCATGAAAATTGGAGGATACATAGAGAAGATCATTATGAAACTGTGGTTCAAATTATAGACCTTGATTTGCTATAATTTCAAAGATATAATTTTAGGAAGTTAGTGTACTTGAATGCTCATGAAAAATGCTTCAAACGAGTTAGCATGTCATTTTTTCTTTAACTTTCTTTTTGATATGTTTCAGATTATGAAATTTGAATGAGACAAAGAGGATATCTCCAAGTACCCTCGATATAAATTTCATAACTAGATTTGCAAAATTGAATATGTAGCATGCTGTGCAAATTCATTCTTTAGAATAAAGCCAAAAGTAACAAGTTTTGGAAAAAAATAAACTAAGTGAAAGAAGAAGCAACATGTAGACCTCGGGAAGGCAGAAGCAACTAACACTGCTACTGAAAATAGAAGTAGGAAATAAACTTGGTGAAAGCATAAGCAACTAACAAACATTGTGAAGAAGCAATCAAGTTGGCGCCTATGAATATATACAACAAAGGGGATTAATGTCTCCTATATGTTGATGCCTACGAAGTAGCAGAGGGGTTTGATGTCTCCCATAGATTGGTGCCTACAAAATAACATAGGGGATTGGTGTCTCCTATATTTTGGTGCATACAAAGTAGCAGAAAGGAGTGATGTAATAGTAGGTTGATGCTTATAAATGGATGTAACAATAATTTGGTGCTTATAAATGGATGTAACAATAAGTTGGTGCCTACAAGATCTTTCATATAAAGAAGTTTTGTGGTTTTCTGCTGTAAATTTTTCCACATATATCTTTTATTACTTATTCAATTTATGAGGTTGATGTTTTATAATGTTTGACTAGCTTTAAATAAGTAAAAATTTCCATTATATTAATTCACCCACCCCTCTTAGTATAATTGTGAATTCCAACAGGTGTTTATTCCTCCAATTGTTTTCCACTCTAAAAGCGTCAATATGAATGACAAAAAATATAATGATCCAATCTAGATCATTTGATCATGTGGGAATCCTTTCCATTATGTAAGATGCCACACATACAAAACTTAGTTGAGGGCCAAGGTATGAAATTTCATTGTGGTGTATGGAGGAAAAATACTTGCAAAGGTGAAAGGTTAGTGGAAGTGAAGGAGGCTCCAGACCCAAGATAGTAAAATACTTAAGTAGGCTAGTCTCTTAATGAAAGCTTTGAGTAGCACTGAATAACTATGAAACTAGAAAGGAATTGGCGCCCTAACTAGGGTGGTCATTTTTGGTGCTAAGAGGGTGGGGGAGTAGGAGGGGGAGGGGCGGAGGGGGTTAAAGAGCTTAATCAAATCTTCGATATTGTTCTCTAGGATACACAAGAACCAAGTTCTTCCATTAACACTAGGACTGAGGATTTTAGTCTCCTTTTCCTACAAAATCTATTTTTTGAATGCATAGTAATTATTCTCGCTTGGATTTGAGGTTGGGGATTATTAGGTCTATGTCTAACATTATCAAGAACGGAAGTAACTTATAGCCAAGGGTCATGAGGCACTACTTAAACCTAATAAGGTGCAAATTACAAAGGAAGGAACCTTTTCTTCCGAAGTGGAGGAGTTTATAAGGGGAGTTTAGGAGGAAACCTTTCTTTCAAGCTCAAATGAATATCTCTCTAACTCACCTGCTATAATATCCTTTGAGATCTAGGCATGGATCTAAACTTGAAAATGCACATTACAAAAGTGGGAACACTTTCTTCTAAAGTGGAGGAGTTTATAAGGGAACAATAACTGGCTTTCTTTCAAGCTCAAATGAAGATCTCTCTAGCATCCTTTGAGGTGTAGGCATGGTTCTCAACTTTTAGATGTTGGGGCAATGTAAGAGGCCCTGAAGAGTGAGGAGGGAAGGTTGATTAATATTTTTTAGTGATTCCAAAAATATGCCATAAAGTTAAAGATCTCATGCTTGTATAACTCAATGATAAGTTTGGAATTAAATGTGCATAAATATGTTATTGTGTTCATCAACGTTGAGAAAAATCAAGTTAAAAGTGCTATAAAGACTCCCCTTTTTTCACATAAAATTTTAAGAAATGTTTATAATCTAATAGTTTACTAAAACGAAATAATTATAAAAAATATATATATTAAACTTAGTTAGTTAAAAATAAAAAGGCTAAACTTATTCCTACCCAATAACCAAAAAAAAGTAACTAGACCTTAAATCTATCTTCGAGGCTCTATTTGTTTTCTAGCATATCCTAGCTTTCATCTTAAAGAGTTCTTTAAGAAGTAAGGATAATAAGGAATACATATTTCAAATTTCTATTAATAGGAAAACAAAAAACAACAAAGAATGTTGGGCTTCAGAGATTTTTTCTGGAAGGACAACATTATTACCCTCCTTAAAGATATTGATGGCAGGGGCTAAAAGATTGATTTTATTTATTTATATTGTGAAAGGATAACGTTGTTAGCCTCATCAAATGAGGAGGTTGGTGGTGGAGCTAAAATATTTTCACTCTTTTCAGAAAGACATAGAATCCAAAAACATATCAAATTTTATTATAGATATCAAATTTAAGCTAAGTTTGATTTTTTTTATACACATTTTATTATTTTTGATACCCATTTTATTAGAGATATCAAATTCAAGCTAATTTTTATTTTTTCACTATATCAAATTTAAGCTTAACAATAATTTGATAAATATATTTTCATTATTCATTTTTTAATTTGATAAATGTATTTTTATTTTCATTATTCACTTTTTAATTTGATAAATGTATTTTCATGATTATTTTTTAATTTGATCAATATATTTTATTATTTTCAATGTCTTATCATAAAAGGTATATTTTTATTATAGATATTATATTTAAGTTAATTTTTATTTTTAATACACATTTTATTATAGATATCACATTTTTATTTTTTGATACATATTTTATTAAAGATATCAAATTCAAGCTAATTTTTATTTTATTTCACTATATCAAATTTAAGCTTAACAATGTCCATGGGGTTTTGGATTGATGGTGAATGGGTGGACTGTTAAGGCACTCCTTTACTAGACTCTTTGTTATAGACGTAAATGAATTTTTACTTCTTTTTTTTCAAAATGTATTACTAAACTCTCTACCATAGATATAAATGTATTTTTATTTTTTTCATTGGACTATATTTTTATATTTTTAGACTCTCTATTATAAATATAAATGTATTTTTACTTCTTTTTTTCACTAGATTATATTTTTATTAAAAATATATTTATTTTTTCACATTAGACTATCAAAAATTATATTTTTATTATTTTATAATTTTTTCACTAGAGTATTATAAAATGTATTTTTTTAACTACACCATCATAAATGTAATTTTTATTATTTTCACCATCATAAATTGTCACTACACCATCATATTTTTATTATTTTTATTATTTTTATGTCAAAAGTTTTTTCACTACACCATCATAAATTGTATTTTTTATTATTTTTAATTTTCATATTTTTACTTTTCACCGGACTATCTATTATAGATGTCAAATATAGAGATTTTCTTTCGATTATAAAGGAATCTAATCAAATCAAATCAAGCTCAATAGGCAAAGGGAGATCCTATAATCTAAAGGAATCAAATCAAGCTCAAGAGGTAAAGGGAGATACTATAATGATGATGATGATGAGGAGGAGATAATATAATCTAATTTAATGAGAGATGATTATAAATCCAAAGTTTAATTTAGAAATCCAACACAAGTATGGATCTTTGTACTTCAAAATTGAGCTACCTTAAGATAAAAAGAATCAGTGTATTTAATGCCAAAATTTATAATTCTTTGAAGATATTTTAAGACACTTTTTGTTGCCACCCAATGTTTTTCAAGAGGTTTTGTCCTGAACTAACTCCACACTCACTGAATATGCTAAGTCAGGTCTGGTTGTAGTCAAATAAATCAAACTTCCAACCAGTTGTCTCTACAATGTAGCGTCCACCTCTTTAGAACCATCATCATCCTTGTATAGGCACTGAAGCAGCGTTACACTGATCCATTCTGAATTCCTTCAATAATTCCCTAACATACTTTCCTTGAGTAACAAAACTCTGGCCATAGTCCCTCAAGACTTAAAGACCCAAACAGTAATGCAGCGCTTCAAGGTCTTTCATTTCGAATCCCTGTGACATCTACACTTAATTTCTAACCAATTCATTAGAATTTCTAGTAACAATCAAATCATCAACATATAAGGAAATCAACATAATTTGCCCCTTTGAATCAAATCTGGGACACATATTTGGGTAATTTTTACTTCTCTTACAACCATCTAGTAAGAAGAAAGATTATATCTTTTCATACCAAGATCGAGTAAGAAGAAAGAATATAACTTTTCATACCAAGATCGAGAACCTGTTTCAATCCATATAATGCCTTCTTTAATTTACAGACAAAGTGTTCGTGCCCCTTTTTAATAATTCCTCCTGGTTGTGTTAACTATACCTCCTCTTTCAACTCTCCATTTAGAAAAACAGATTTCACCTCTAGCTCCTTTTTAATAAATCCTTCTGGTTGTGTTAAATATACCTCTTCTTTCAACTCTCCATTTAGAAAAGCATATTTCACATCTAGCAGGTGTAAACTCCAATGGTACTTTATAGCTTGAGCTATTAACATCCTAATGGTATTTAACTTAGCTACAAGAGCAAAAGTCGTCTCATAATCAATTCATTCTTTCTGTGAGTACCCTTTGGCCACCAACCTAGCTTTATACTTTGTCTACACTACCATTTGCTTTGAACTTAGGTTTAAATAACCATTTACAACCTATGGGTTCTTTTCCTTTTGGCAGTTCAACGAATTCCAAAGTTTCATTTTTAATTATGGACTCATACTCTTCTTTCATAGCTCACCTCCATTCATGACACTGATTTGCTCCATTATAATTCACGGGCTCAACAACATTTGAAATACTAGTAATAAGAGCATAATCTTTGTACCTTGCAGGTAAGTGAGTATACCTACTTGATCTCCTTGGTAGCAGATTTGCCTCATTCTTATCCTGTGTGATTTCTTGCTTACCTTTGAACGAACTTCCACTGCTAAATGTATCCACATTGCTAGGTTCCTCTTTTTGTTGTTGTTGTAAATGTTGGTCTTTGGCTTCATCATTACTGTCATCAATCAATAAAGGCATGTGCCACTCCTCATAACTTATGTCCTTATTCCCTTCATCAACCTATTCATGAAAGATAACATTTCTACTCGCAAACACCTTGTGAGTAGATGGATTAAACATCTTATATGCTTTGAAATTAGAACAATACTCTACAACTATGCACTTTATAGTTTTAGCATCCAATTTCTACCTATCTTCCTTAGGAATGTGTGCAAAATATTTAAAGCCAAATACTCTCAAGTGATGAACTGCAGATTTGAAACCATACAAAACCTCAAATGGAGTCTTGAGATCAAGACACTTGGTTGGACTTACGTTGTTTAAGTAAACTGCAGTGTTAATTACTTCTGCACAAAAACCATTGGATAGGTTCTTAGCTTTTATCACGCTGCATGCACACTCCACCAGAGTTCTGTTCTTCCTCTATGTAACCCCATTATGTTGTGGAGTGTGGGGTACTGTAAACTGTTGTGCTATCCCACGATCTCTGCAATATTTGATGAAGTTTCCAGAATTTTGATGACTTTCCCTATCTGCTTTTCAACCATATTTTGAAGTTCTTTAAAATATTCAAAAACATGATTTTTCCTTCTAAAAAAGTATACCCAAGAATATCTTGTGTAGTCATCAACAAATAGCAAAAAATAATAAGCTCCACCTAAGGACCTTGTCTGCATGGGTTCACATATATCAGTATGCACAAGTTTAAGTATATCTTTTTTTCTCCTATTTAAACGAGAGGGAAATTCATCCCTATGCATTTTCCCAGGTGCACAACCTTCACAATCAATATGTTCATTCTTTAAAATGAGAATTCCATCAACCATACCTTGTTTCTGTAGTAGCAATAAGTCATGAAGGTTGATGTGACCAAACCTTTGATCCCAAAGATTCTTTGTTGTCATAGTAGTTGAAATTAAAATTTGATGTGGCACGCTTGTAACATTCAACTTATAAAGGCCTCCAACTCGTACTCCTAATGCAACCGACTTCTGATGATCCATCAAATCCTTTATAACACAGTAAGTTTTAAATTTTTTTACCTTTAAATTCTAATCCGCAATCATAGAGACAAAGATCAAATTCTTTTTAGTACCAGGTACATACAAGACATTCTGGATGCGCTTGATATTGCCATTAGGCAATATCACAGGAATATCTCCATACCCTTTAATTTTATATGCTCTGTCATCGCCAAGGTAGATGTTAGCGCCATTGTTGGTCTCCTTAAAATTTGCATACCAATGTTTATTACTTGTCATATAAGTGAATGCTCCATAATCCACGAACCAAGTTTCAACCTCATCGATCTCAGCAGAAAGAGCACCATCAGACACAAATAATTTAAGATCATGATTCTGATCTTCGCCAACAAAATGCCATGTATGCCTCTTGTGTCTATGTCCAGTTTCATCGGTCTTCTTTTATAACAATCTCTAGCAATATGACTAGTTCTGCCACAGTAAAAACACTTGATCCCTGAATCGTTTTTAGTGGATGACATACTTTGAAATGGCTTTTTCTGGGATGGATCATGAATTTTTTGTCCTCCTCGTGCTTTCCCTTTGAAGAACTTTTTCATTGCCACCAACGCCAAATCTACATTTTGAGGCTTCAGATTCATACGCCTCTCTTCTTCCTACATCAAGATTCTTGTCAACTCTTCAAAGGTGGGAATTTTCTCCCTTACCGTAAGCCCTGTAATGAGCATTTGATAATCCTCTGTCATACCATTTAAAGTAATTGTGACGAGATCTGTATTGGACACTTTCTCCCCTATGTCGCCCAACTTATCTCTCAGATTCGTGAGATGAATGCAACAACATATTCATTCTCCTCCATTCTGATGGAGAGAATCTTACTCTTCATAAACAACAAACGATTTGTATTTTTCATCTCATACAAATCCTTTAGCGTCACCCAAATGTCATTGACAGTTGCATTATCAGACGTGAGGGATTACACTGTCTTTTACCATCTTCAACAACACCTTTGCTTTATTTTCCCTCCTTGCCCAATCTTGAACAGATGCAGTGGTGGTACCACCGGCTATGTTCGGCTTTACTTCATCTACGTTTGTATTGGGAACACACGCTGGAACCCTCAAGCAATGTCTGCAAATTGAACTTCCAATTGGCATAATTTGACCCATTGAACTTATTGCTCTAATTAAAGTACGTCTCTGAAATGTGGTTATTAATTGTGACAAAACCACAACTCCGCTAATAAATCCACTAGTCCAATCTATAGATCTAGTAATCCAGGCCCTAATCTACGGATCCAACACTAGATCCTCCAACAGTGAATCTATGGATCGAACTCTAGAATCTCCAACAGTCAATCTGTGAATCGAACACCAGATCCTCCAACAGCGCCAACTTTGGTTGCTACGACTCTAACTCCAAATAGATGGCCTTCAAAACACTGGACAAGACCACTAACTCGAGCACTTCTAATCTTGGGCTGCCTCCAACAAGAAAAAAACACTAATGCCCTTTCACTGTACTACAGGTTGCAATTACAATATTTTTTTTTTTAAGTTCTCTGGATTAGCATGGGTTTGACCCCTAAAACCAACACTGATCAACATTGTTTCATAGTGCATAGCCAGCACCGATCAACACGGGTTGACCCCTAAAACCAATGCTAATCACTTTCTCAAAATTTCAGTACTCTATCACAAAAGCAATTGAACCAACCACCAAGGCTTATACACTCTCTGTCACAAGAGTTCTCAGCCAATAAGGCTCAACCCCACTGCCAAGGCTCTCAACCTAGCCACAACCACCAAGGCTCTCAATCTAACCATGCTCAAGGCTCTCAACCTAGCCAGAACCACCAAGACTCTCAATCTTACCATACTCTCGGCCACAAGGCTCTCAATTTAGCCACCGAGGCTCAACCCAGCTACCAAGGCTCTCAACCTAGCCACAATCACCAAGGCTCTCAATCTAGCCACCAAGGCACACTCACCACAGACCCAACTCTCTCAAAGCTCTCAGCCTAGTCACAACCACCAAGGCTCTCAATCTGGCCACCAAAGCACACTCACCACAAACCCCTCTGTGCTCTGATACCATGTTAAAAATGGGAAGACCAAACCGGAATGTAACTTGCACAATGAAAAGCAGCTCACAGGTGAGCCAGCGTTACACAATGAAAAGCAGCTCACAGGTGAGCAAGCTACACATAGATACTGCCAGCAAGCTACACATAGGTGAGCAAGCTACACAAGCTACACATAGATACTGCCAGCAAGCTATCTCAACCTAGTCACAACCACCAAGGCTCTCAATCTAGCCACCAAAGCACACTCACCACAAACCCCTCTGTGCTCTGATACCATGTTAAAAATGGGAAGACCAAACCGGAATGTAACTTGCACAATGAAAAGCAGCTCACAGGTGAGCAAGCGTTACACAATGAAAAGCAGCTCACAGGTGAGCAAGCTATACATAGATACTGCCAGCAAGCTACACATAGGTGAGCAAGCTACACAAGCTACACATAGATACTGCCACACATAGATACTGCCAGCAAGCTACACATAGATACTGCCAAAGCTACACTACACATAGATACTGCCAAAGCTACACATAGATACTGCCAAAGCAATACACTTTATTTCATTAATCATTAAATCGGAAATTTAGCTCACAGGTGTGGGTGTAATTTTCAACAAGGTGTGTGTGGGTGTAATTTTCAACAAGCTGTGTGTGGGTGGGTGTGGGTGTAAAAGGAGTAGTTTGCACACTGTTTTCGAAAGATTGGAGATCTTATGTCTGTAGCGACTTCAAAAATTATAAGTATTGCAATCGAAAGATTGGAGATCTTTAGGGACTTTAAAAATTATAAGCATTGCAATTGAAAGATTGGAGATCTTATGTCTTTAGCGACTTTAACACGTATAGAGCAGTTATCAATTGGAAAGAAATACACTATAATTATCGCAAAATAGATAATTAATTAGATATAAATGGTCAATTAAATTTTGCCTAGTTTATTCCATTGGATATTAGGTCGTCATAAATTTTCATAAAACTTTTTAGCTTTAAAAAAAAATACTTAACCGAGTTGTTGATCAATTTGACCACCAGATCAATTTACTCCTCTACTGGAATGGACTATCTCCACAAATTCTTTGTGCTGATCAATGGAAATTATAAACTGTTATTAACCACCACCTCAGAGAGGACTATCTCCACAAATTCTTTGTGCTAGTCAATGGAAATTATAAACTGTTTTTAACCACCATTCTCAGAATGGACCATCTCCACAAATTGTTTATTGCTAATCAATGGAAATTATACTGTTCTTAACCACCTTCTCAGAATGTTGTCTTAGGAATTTCATGCACTGAGGAGGAATTGAAGCAAACTTTTGAAAATTATTCGGAAACCATCCAAAAACCCTTTGAATTGGTAAAGCATCCAAGAAACTTTGAACCCTTTATTTAGATACAGAGAATTTCTTTACACATGCTTACATCGCTATTTACAACCCGTTACAGATAATAAATCTGTCCTGCAAGCATTAAAACTACCATATACATATACACCATATCCACACTGTTTTGCGACACACAGCGGCATATTTTCTTACCAAAACTGTTTGGAAATATCGCTAGTAGAAGCCGGGTTAAGATCAGATCTCGAGGTATGACGAGAGATAGGCAAGGTGCCATGTAAGAGAAGCCAGGCATAGCATATTGAAAGTTGATGAATAGAAGTGAAGAACTTTCAATGTCTTGTTCACCTTCGCCAATTTGCAGTTCACATCATCGCCGACCAAGCAGCTGCTACTGTGCACATGCAGATCATGAGTAGTGGTGGTGGTGTTCATGCTGAGATTATCTGCATTAATATTCATATCTCCCAAATCTATGCCCCTCCCCTCTTCCTTCTCTATCTTCAGCCTCTCAAATAAAGCCTGCACACGAATTATTTCGTTAGTAATCCTAGTTAACTATAAGGGCACCCAGCAAAGATTACGTACCAAGCAAAGGTTGATGCCATGATTGAAATGAACTAAAAAAAAATGGGAATGGGAAATGAAGAATTAAGGAAAAAGATTTGCAAAGAAAACCGTTAGCCATGGATGGAAAATTTGAGTAAAAGAAGGTACCAAAAAAATTATGGCAAGATAAAATGGATTAAAAACCCAAAATAGTAGAAGATTTCCCTTCTACCCATTAGGAAAGAAAAAACTTTTGTGACAGGATCTTGGTGAATTCTGTTATAGCTTGAAATCAACTCAATGATTACTTACACAGAAGAACAGTGTCTCAAGCTAGAGAAAATCTTGCACCGGTGAAAAGGGAGATTTTATTAGCGTTAGATCAACTCAATGATTATTTACACAGGAACAATGCCTCAAGCAAGAGAAAATCTTATACAGAAAAGCACCACCTATAGAGCAAATCTGTATAGTACCTAAAAATTGTCACTATTAAAGTTGAGATCAACCTAATGATCATTGATCTCAACCATTACTTACACACAAAATGAAATCTTATACGTAAGAATAGTAACTAGAAGAGAGAAATAGGTATGCATCAGAAAAATACGAATACATATAGATTGCCAGTACAAACAAAGTGTTCTGAGAACCTAACAACTAGAATACACTACTCTCTCTCTCTATATATATATTAAAAAATTGGAAAAATAAACAAATAGACTTAAAATCAGATTTGAGTGCTACCTTACAGAAAAGTTTTGAGTAACTTACTTTTACCTTTACCCCATCTGATCTAATGGGCTATATAAGAAAAATGATGATACATTGAAAATTTAGGTAGAGCTTACCTTTTACCTTTACCCCATCTGATATAATGGGCTATATGAACAAGAAAAATGATAGAGCTTACCTTTTACCTTTACCCCATCTGATATAATGGGCTATATGAACAAGAAAAATGATGATACATTGAAAATTATATGAACAAGAACCTTTACCCCATCTGATCTAATGGGCTATATAAGAAAAATGATGATACATTGAAAATTTAGGTAGAGCTTACCTTTTACCTTTACCCCATCTGATATAATGGGCTATATGAACAAGAAAAATGATAGAGCTTACCTTTTACCTTTACCCCATCTGATATAATGGGCTATATGAACAAGAAAAATGATGATACATTGAAAATTATATGAACAAGAAAAATGATGATACATTGAAAATTTAAGTAGCTGACACTTGTTGAATACAAATGATTTAGGTAGAGCTTACCTTTTACCTTTACCCCATCTGATATAATGGGCTATATGAACAAGAAAAATGATAGAGCTTACCTTTTACCTTTACCCCATCTGATATAATGGGCTATATGAACAAGAAAAATGATGATACATTGAAAATTTAAGTAGCTGACACTTGTTGAATACAAATGACAAGTTCAAGATTTGAGTAAAACAAGTTACATATCAATCTCCCAACAAAACAAAACAAATAATAGATAATAGGTTCTTGTTAAATCTCCTAGGCAAATAAAACAAAACAAATAACAGATGCTTGTTGAATCTCCCAGACAAATAAACGCAAAAAAACATAACAGGTACTTTTTGAAACTCCCAGGAAAATAAAACAAAACAAATAATAGGTGCCTGTTGAAACTCCCAGGAAAATAAAACAAAACAAATAATAGGTGCCTGTTGAAACTCCCAGGAAAATAAAACAAAACAAATAATAGTTGCCTGTTGCATCTCCAGCAAAACAAATAACAAGTGCTAACAAGTGCTTGTTGAATCTCCAGGGATGGTTATAGTATACCAACAATAACATTAAAAAAAAAGAGAAGAGTATAAACGAAGTATCAGATTGTAAACAAAGTCTGTATGTATATTCCAGGTCGAAACATCTTTAGAAGCATTAAAGGATGTACTGGTTGTCAAAACAATTAATTTTGCAATGCTTTATATGGTCCCATAGAGTGGAAAATATTCTATTTGACTAATATAAAAATATTCCATCAAACTCGATTCTGATATTTATATTCTATTAAGATTAGATTCTAATAAAAACATTCTATTAGACTCTAAGAAAAATCCAAATAGTTTTATTCATGTTGATTTTAATAAAAATATTATGCTAAAGTTTAAATTCTAACTGAAGCTTTATAGTTTATGAATGCCTCTATAAAAATATTCCTATATTGATTCTAATAAACTATTATATTCTATATAATACCTTGGTCGCCCGCGGTTCGAAGTAGAGCATGTTGACAAGGGTGAGAAGAAGAGAAAAGATGAGGTTACAATCTTCCAATCTCTCCGCCTTGGAAGGAGACCGCCATGGATGCACCGCCGAGTGTGCCAACAAGCAAATCGCCAACCCACATGCCAGAGTGTTGAAATACACAGGATACAGTTTGCTCTGTATAAACCCAAATTGCTGCCTGGGAATGGTTCTGGCCAGCACATGGCCCCCAATAAAATTCACCCATATCGAACTCCCATACACCGTTGCAAAGGCCAACAGATGTACGAGTCGTAATCCGGTCACGAGTGCCTCCTTTGAAACCCATCGACAAAACCTGTAAGGCAGGATGCTACAAAAACCCTTGGATAATTCACCTGTCGCTGTAGTGAGATTAGCAACACTGTCCTTCACAAGGTTCGCGGTTCGAACCCTGGTTCCGTCCTTGGTGTCATCGGTTCTTAACAGAGGAAGAACTTGTTTTTCCAATTTCCCGGCAGCTTCCAGTAGTTCTGGAGACAAGCGATAAACCTCGTCAACAGCTTGTCGGAACTTGTATAAGATGTCGGCCTCTCCGACATTTAATTTCATACCCACGTGCTGCTCTTCTTCATGTTCTTTAACCCTAAAACTTCCCTCGGCATCCTCTGGAGTTCGGTGCACATAATCTCCTGCCCTCTTCATGGACTCTTTAGCAGAATCATACGTCTCACCTGCAGTTTTCAAGGCTTGCTCTCCCTTCTCTTTCATCTTGTCCACAACATCAGAAATTTTGCCCTTGGCAGAACCATAGACATCGCCTGCCATGTGCTCAGAGCTCTCTTTGTTAAAAGCGCCACCAAACAAGTCGTCACCGCTCTTACTTGCTTTTTCTTTGGCAGAATCGAAGATCTCTGCTATCTTTTTCTTGTATAAATCGACATTCTCGGCCTCCTTCTTTGAACCTGTAAATTTATCTGCTAATCTTTTACAAGCGTCTTTCAAGGTCTCCCCGACTCCAACGCCGCTAGTCTTTGTATCTTTCGCATCCTCTGCAATTCCCCCTGGCTTCACTGCTTGTCGGATGTCGGGAAGATGGGAAGGCACAGCCTCTTTCACGCCGGCGCCTGCATCTTTGACAGAGCCTAGGGTTTGAGATACCTTGTCCTTGGCCGACTCGTACAATTGTCCAGTTTTATCATATGTATCATACGCTTGATTTTTCACGGCCTCTTCTGCTCTACCTTTGACAGAGCCCAGAGTTTGTGATACCTTGTCCTTCACAGACTCGTACACTTCTCCAGTTTTATCATACGTATGATATGCTTGATCCTTAACGGCCTCTTCTGCTCTATCTTTCACAGTCCCTGCTAAGCCATGGCAGGAGAGCAACCTTAATCAACCTGACGAGTTTCCAGTGGTAAACTTCTTGAAACACAGAGAAGCGAAATAAAGGATTTGACTCGTTTACAGTGGTAAACTTCTTGAAACACAGAAGCGAAAAAAAAAAAGATTCTGAAACTTCTCGAAACACAGAGAAAGCGAAATAAAGGGTTCTGACGAGTTCAGACTGGTAAACTTATTGAAACACAGAAGTGAAAAAAAATATTCCGACGAGTTTACAATGGTAAACTTCTTGACACACAGAGAGCGAAATAAAGGATTCTGACGAGTTTACACTGGTAAACTTCTTGAAACACTGAAGGGAAAAAGAAAAAGATTCTGACGAGTTTATACTGGTAAACTTTGAAACACAGAGAAGCGAAAAAAGAAGAAGATTCTGACGAGTTTACCCTGGTAAACTTCTTGAAACACATAAGCGAAAGAAGAAGAAGAAGATTTTAACGAGTTTAAACTAGTAAACATGTTGAAACACGAGAAGCGAGATATAAAAAAAAAAAGGATTCTGACAGTAAATTCTTTCTTGAAAGACAGGGGAGTGAAAAAAATAAAAAGATTCTACCTGTATCAGATTATTACCTGCAGCGTGGTGGGCTGAAGAAGCCGCGTCTTTGACAGTATGAGAAGTCTTGTCGGCAGCAGTTTTGACAGTATCTTTGGCCTTGCCGGCGGTGGCTTTGATGCTATCTTTGGTCTTGTCAGCGCCTGTTTTAACGAGATGAAGTGCTTCGTCCCCGGCGTCCTCGACCTTGTTTAGGACCTGGGAGGCTGCATGCCGGACATTTTCTACAGTGGCCTGGGCATATTGATTAGCAGTCCCAGCTGCTGATTCCAGGAGCCCCTCTCTTTCGTACTCCAGTACAACTATTCGACGCCCTTCTCTCATCACAACCTCCTTCGGTTTCTCTTCGCCCGGCCTAACCGTCGCCACTCCCATGGCCTGGTGCTTCTGAGGCAGCTCAGGCGACCAGACCACTGCTGTCACCAACGACGACAACATAAAACCTAGAGCTACGAAATTCATCATTTTCACATAAGCCAGATATTCACCCCACTCAACCTATTTCGATTCCTCGATGTTTTTCACATTGAACAGTACTTCAGCACCTCCTCTCCTCTCCTCTGCTCTTCCTCTAAATTTCACAAGTGAGTCACCCACTCAACCTATTTCGATTCCTCGATGTTTTTTCACACTCAACAATACTACAGCACAGTCTCTTCCTCCGAAATCTCACAAGTTCTCGATCCGCTGCACCGCCTCTTCCTCCGAAATCTCACAAGTTCTCGATTCCGCTATCACCATAAATGCAACTTTCAAGTACCTTGTTCAGGTTCTGGATCATTGTTTGACTGTAACAAATTGTTTACTGTCTGCTAACACCTGTGTACATCCCCGTGTGGGAACTGAACACGTATCGCGCAAATCGACAAGTGTGCATCCATCTGTCCAGTTCTAAATCGCCGCTCGAAATTCTCGACCGACACTGCAAATTTTCAGCACCCAACATAACTCGGTTCCTTTATCGCGATGCCATTTCTGACTCCAAACAGATTTAAAACCATAATTGTTTTTTATAAGCTACATTTTGTTTACCAAAATAATTGAGAATTCCGTGAATGATCACGCTCACAGCTCGCAAATAAATCGCACGCTGGTGTGATCTCCTTTACCAATGGCAATCCATTGAAGATCAGCAGGAAAGAAAGGAGTTGTCTATAATGCGACTTTTTGGAGATTCCGGTGACGGAATCCGGCGGAAGAAATGAGTTTAAATCTTGATTTTTAGCAGTTAAAATGGTTTTTTAACTGCATATTTGGATTCAGCGCCCTGAAAAACCCCTGGGAGCCATTGAGTGTGCAGAAACTAGCTATCAAACTTGGGATTCCAATGAATAGCTGCCGGATTTTGACCGGAAAAATCCGCGGAAAAAGCTTTCAAAAAGTCGCGTTATAGACTACTGCGAAAAGGGAACCTCTTCCGAAACTCACGGGAGAATTTTGTGAATTGAAATGCACATTTCGTATGAGATCACGTATGTCATTTTCATTTAGATTATAATCTTATTATTATTACTATTAACCTTATTTTTACACTGTTTTTTTATTTTAATTATTTTTCATAAATATGGTCTTTTTATGGAAAAAATGTTCACAATATCTAGCACATTTTTACAAATTATCATGTTAGATCTAAGATTTTTGTGATTCATAATGTAGAAATCAGTCTTTCGGATTAATCACATCACATCATTAGGATTGGGTCGACATTTTGAACCAACTAATGTGGTTCATCGTGAGGACAAGGTTCGAAACTCAATCCTAACGATGTGATTAATCTGAAAGACTAATTTCTAAATTATAACTGGTTGTTTTTTCATTTCTATAATACAATAACATTAGCCATAAATTGACTAAATATACTCACTAAATATACTCACTAATGGTAAGTATAATTAATAATCTAATGGTATTAGTTTTAGCTATAAGCACAAGGGTTTCTTCATAATGTATGCTTTCCTTTTTTTAGTAATACTTTGCAACTAAACTTGCTTCGAATTTGTTTGTATGACTATCAAAGCTAAATTTTTCCTTTAATAATCATTTGGAGCCTAAAGAAACTTTATTTTCTAGCACTAAGCAAGTTCCAAAGTATCATTTTTCACATTGGAATCATATTCTTCCAACGTTGGATTCATCCATTGTTTATGATCAAAATTTAAAAGTTAGATAGTATGGAACATTAATGCATAGTAACATTATTAAAGTCTTATTAGTAACTTAGGAAGTTTCATTCATGATGGAGTTGTTTCTTTACTTGGTGTCTTTTTGTTGGTTTGATCATGTCAACAATAGTTTCATTCATGATGGAGTTGTTTCTTTACTTGGTGTCTTTTTGTTGGTTTGATCATGTCAACAATTTGATGATTTTCATCAACTTCTTCTTATATAAGCTCTGCATACCTTCCTTGAGTACCCTCCTATATCCTTATACATCCTCAAGATAATCATTTGTATACCCATAAAAATCACATCCTTAATTGCAAGCACTTGATAAGTAAGCCAAATCATAGATGTATAGGCTTTATGATC
Organism: Pinus taeda; assembly: GCA_000404065.3. Classification (NCBI taxonomy): domain Eukaryota; kingdom Viridiplantae; phylum Streptophyta; class Pinopsida; order Pinales; family Pinaceae; genus Pinus; species Pinus taeda. The sequence continues at coordinate 115,735 of APFE030941064.1, forward strand.
AAAACGACGACTAATCAAAAGACATTTCATTGACTATGATTCAAGTTTCATTGCAACCTTTTTTGAATATGAGACAATGCTTTACACCCAAGTATTCTCAAATGATTTACAAATGGGTTATGAAAAAAAAAAAACTTCAAAACAAGTTTTGAATTTCAAAAACTTAGTTAGACTCTTTAATACACTTCTATCACATTCAACTATTGTCTTATTCTTTCTCTCAACTACCGCATTTTGTTGGAGAATAAATGGAATTGTGCACTACTTTAATATATCATTTTCTTTACAATGCAAATTATTTTGAATTGTACTCTCCACCTCAATGTGATGGGGGAATCTTGATATGCATACATGTTTGTTTTAAATCATGAATCTAAATTATTTGTAATAATTCTAAAACATCACTCTTCTATCTAATGGAATCTAGTACACCCATATATAATGAATGATATCCTCAATAAATGTCAAGAAATAGTTTGCATAGGCCTACACATATAAAAATGTCCTAGCCCCAAAAGGTCTCTCTTTATTCTTTATGTTGTTACTAGAAATTCATTTTTATATTGTTTTCCTAGAGCACATCCTTCATATTCAATATGTTCATTCTTGAAAACAATAAGGCACTTCACCATATGCTTTCTTGCAATAAAGTAAGATCTCTAAAATTTAAATGATTAAGCGTCAAGTGCTAAAACTCCTCTATGGACACACTAGTGGATGCCTTTGCTTGAACTTTTACAAAAATGTTATAGCTTGAAAATGTCTCCTATTATGGCTCCTCTTGTGATCACTTTTTTGTTATCAAGCGTGTCCTTTGCAAAGCAACGTATTTTTACAAATTCAACCTTCATTCTATGATCTATAATTGCTAAAATAAAGATTTTTTCTTGATTCTAGGTACATATGTATGAAATTTTCTATTTGTTTTACACATTGATTTGGTAATTGCACACATACATTATTGCATCATTTATTTCATGAAACCTATCATCTCCTAAGAAACTTTTTACACAATAAATTCTCTCATGAAGATCATAAAACCAATCTTTGGTAACAATGTATGAGATGAGGCCCCTGAATCAATAAACTAAGTGTCACACTTGTCTAATTATGCAAATAAAGCTACATTTGAAATGAATAACTTCAAATCATTTTTTACCTCTACTTCATTATGAATGTAAATTCTTTTTGTCTTTTATACTTGTATTCATTAAAGTTCCTCACCTTATAATGTTTTGCATAATGTCTAGGTTTACCACAATAAAAACAATTATTATCCATCTATACATAGTTGTCTAACCTTTTTGATGACACTCCTTTTTATTGTGACTTTGATTTGAGCCTCCTTCCTCTATTTTTCATCCATGGCTTTCCCTTGAAAGTTTGCTTGCCTTGGGTCATCAATGCCAAATTTTAGGGATTTCGTTTCTTCTTCTTGCATGAAAATACCTGTCAAATGATAAATATATGATACCTTTTCCTTAGCTGTAATACTAGTGATAAAAGCTTGATATTCTGATTAAAATATATATATATATATATATATATAATAATCTGATTTCAGGTAACAATAGCCAAATCGTTACTTAACACTTTTTCTCCTATGCCCCAAGTTTGTGTCTTGACTCCTTTATTCTAGATCAGTAAGCACTGATATTTTCGTTATGTTCTATCTTAACTGAGAGAAGCTTACAAGAATCTACTTCTACTCTTTACAGTGGAAGCCCATAAACATTGAGAAAACAATAATCAATAGAGGAAGAGAATCAAAGGCACATAACATAGTAAATATTCGGGGAAAGCCACAACTCAAAAACGCCACTATATGTTTTGTATTAATCTGGAAAATCAAGATGAAAATACAATGCTTGTTCTCTCTAAAACAATCCCAACACTCAACAAATTCAATCTCCAACTCATAAGCAAGCTCAAGGCCAAAGCTTAGCCTCTTCACAAGCTCTCC